>JANHGN010025701.1:139175-161318 GCA_024605025.1 Megaceryle maxima | reverse complement strand
AATGGAGGGAAAGGAAGAATACACTCCATCAACACATGGCTCTGGGGCCGGTGTCACCACCACAGTTTTGGGTTTTTTTTTTGATAAGGGGATGGCCTACACAGCACTGGGAATGCTGATCTTAAATGGGAGACACCTCTCCCAAAGGGAGAAAAGGGTATTTGCACAAGCGATTGCTCAGTTGACAGAGTTTTAAACTAAATGGGAAGGGGGAGAGGGGTAATAATAATATTGTGATTATCTGTCCAAAGAGGCAGGATGACACACCAGGGCTGGAGGGAAGGGGTGACTTATGTAAGGGCCTTCAACCTGTTGCCCTAAGGCACAACGTAGAAACTGCAGTACAGGCAATGCCTAACAGGGTTGAGTCAGGGGCTTCTGAGGAAAGAGGAACCAACAGGGTAGCGGCCATAAAACACCTTAGAGAAACAAAGGGGTGTCCCTCTAGGAAGCTGACATGACCAGCAGCCCAGCTGAAGTGCCTCTACACAAATGCATGCAGCATGGGCAACAAACAAGGGGAAGTGGAAGCTACCATGCTACAGGAAGGCTATGACATAGTAGCTTTTACTGAAACCTGGTGGGATGAATCCTATGACAGGAGTGTGGCTATCAAAGGCTACAGGCTATTTAGAAGGGATAGGTGGGGAAAAAGGGGTGGAGGTGTTGCCCTCTATGTTAAGGAATGGATAAGCTGTGAAGAGTTGTCCCTGAAGAATAGCCATGAGAAGGTTGAGAGCCTATGGGCAAGAATTAGGGATCGTGACAATAAAGGGAGCCTTGGGGTTGGTGTTAACACAGGCCACCTGATCAAGGGGAGGCTATTGATGAAGGCTTCATACTGCAGCTCCAGGAGACACCACACTCAGAGGCTCTCATCCTGCTGGGGGACTTTAACCACCCTGACATTTGCTGGAACAGTAGCATGGCAAGCTGTAGGCAATCCAGGAGATTCTTGGATGATAACTTTTTAAAGCAAGTAATAGACAGCCCTACATGATGGGATGTGGTTTTAGACCTAATGGTGACCAATGCAAATGAACTGGTTGGGGACATCAAGATTGGAGACAGCTTAAGCTGCAGTGACCATGCACTAGTTCTGTTCACCATGCTAAGGGGTACAAGACAGATGAAAAGCAAAGTCAACACCCTAAACTTTAGGAAAGCAAACCTCCAGCTCCATGAGTTGCTCAGCAGGACCCCTTGGGAGGCAGTCCTCACAGGTAAAGGAGTAGAGCAGAGCTGGCAGATCTTTAAGGAGACTTTCCACAGAGCGCAAGAGCTCTCAATACCCATGTGCAGGAAATCAGGCAAGAAGGGAAAAAGACCATCATGGCTGAGTCATGAACTGCTGGTTGAACTAAAGAACAAGATTAAATTGCACAAACAGTGGAGACAGGGACAGGTATCCTGGGGGGAATACAGGGATGTTGCCCGGTTATGTAGGGACAAAGTCAGGAAGGCCAAGGCACAAGCTAGAGCTGAACTTAGCAAGGGATACAAAGAAAAACAAAAAGGGATTCTCTAAGTATCTAAATCAGAAAAGGAAGGTCAAAGACGGTGTACCCCCTGGTGATAGCATATTAGTAACCACGGACAAGGAGAAGGCTGAGTTACTCCATAACTTTTTTGCCTCACTTTTCACTGGCAACCTCTCTCCTCACAGCCCTCAAGTTGGTGGCCCATGGGACAAGGACCAGGTAGACAAAAGTCCCCACTGTAAGCAAGGACAAGGTTCACAATCACCTGAGAAACCTGAACATAAATAAATACATGGGACCTGATGAGGTGCAGCCCAGAGTACTGAAGGAATTGGCTGATGCTGTTACTGAGCCACTCTCCATAATATTTGAGAAGTCATGGCAGTCAGGTGAAGTCCCTTGCAACTGGAAAAAGGGTAACATTGTGGCCATCTTTAAAAAGGGTAAAAAAAGATGACCCTGGGAACTACCACCCTGTCAGCCTCACCTCTGTGCCTGGGAAGATCACAGAACAGATCCTCCTGGAGAATATGCTAAGGCACATGGAGGACAGGGAGGTAATCCTAGGTAATTAGCATGGATTTACTAGGGGAGAGTCCTGCCTGACCAACCTAGTGGCCTTCTACAATGAAGTGACTGCATCAGTTGACAAAGGCAGACCTATGGATGTCATCTATCTGGACTGCTGCAAGGCCTCTGACATGGTCCCCCACAGCATCCTTATCTCTGAGTTGGAGAATTACAGGTTCGATGGGTAGACTGTTCAGTGGCTAAAGAGCTGGCTAGAGGGTCACATCCAGAGAGTGACAGTCAACTGTTTGATGTCCAGATGGAGAAAGGTGACAAGTGGTGTCCTTCAGGGGTCTGCACTGGGACCAGTGTTGTTTAATATCTTCATTAATGATATTGACAGTGACATTGAGTGCACCCTCAGCAAGTTTCCATATGATACCAAGCTGGGGGTTGAGGCCGATAGGCCAGAGAGTCAGGATGCCATCCAGAGGGACCTGGATAGCTGGAGAGGTAGGCCCAGATGAAACTTAGGAGGTTCAACAAGGCCAAGTGCAGGGTCCTGCAACCGGGTCGGAGCAATCCTCATTATCAGTACAGGCAGGGAAAAGATATATTGGAGAGCAGTCCTGTGGAAAGGGACTTGGGGGTGCTGGTGAATGAAAAACTGGATATGAGCCACCAATGTGCAATCACAGCCCAGAAGGCCAATCACATCCTGGGTTGCATCAAAAGAATTGTGGCCACCAAATCAGGAGAGTTGATTCAGCCCCTCTACTCTGCCCTGGTAAGACCTCACCTGGAGTACTGCATCCGGTTCTGGAGCCCCCAGCACAAGGAGGTAGACATACTGGAGCATGTCCAAAGGAGGGCCACCAAAATGATCAGATGAATGGAGCATCTCTCATATGATGACAGGCTGAGGGAGTTGGGGCTGTTCAGCCTGGACAAGGGAAGGCTTTGGCAGGGACCTTATTAGTGACTTTCTAGTACCTGAAGGGGACCTACCTGAAGGCAGGGGAATGTCTATTCAAAAGGGTTTGTAATAATAGGACAAGGAGCACTATCTTTAGGCTAGAAAAGGATAGGTTTAGACTGGATATTAGAAAAATGTTCTTTAATATGGGGGTGATAGATCACTGGAATGGGCTGCCCAGAGAGGTGGTGGAGGCCCCATCCCTGCAGTCCTTCAAGGTCAGGCTTGGTGGGGCTCTGAGCAACCTGCCCTAGGCAGAGATGTCCCTACCTCTAGAGGTCCCTTCCAGCCTAAAACATTCTATGATACTATGAAATAAAAACCAATTCCCAGACAAAAACCACTCCAGTAACACCCCTCTTTTTCATCTAGACACTAGCTGGAAATAAAGGTATTGGATTATATCACCATCCAAGTGACCACTCCACTCCTCTGAACAGTCAGGAGAAAAATGAGACTGGGAAGAATCTCCTGGGTTACTGAGACCAAGCTTATATCATTGCAGGCATGGTATCATATAAACACTTGAATGAATTCACTAATCTTCTTACAGATCAGCTTTTTTTGTCTCTACTACTCCAGCTACAGGCTGTCCAGCATGGTTTGAAGGCAGCTTTTTCCTTAAATAATTAATCTTTGTCACTCCTCAAGTATTGTTCTGCTGGGTGAAACAAGGAAAGCGGTTTCACTTTCCTGATGTAGATTCTCCACACATACAAACCCTTCTCATTGTTTTCATCATGAACACATTTCTAATGAACACTCATGACAAGCTTCCCATGAACTGAAAGTTCTCCAAGTCAGAAGTCTTTCTCCTGACACATCTTCTAATCACATGGCTTTTTTGCTCTTGGTCAGTGTTTATTAGTGCAAGATCATGGATGATTTTGTGATGACCTGATGGACTTATGTCTGATGCATCCGAGCTGTGTTCCAGTGACATGTAAGTACCAAAGACATGCATTTAACTAGATCACTGAACAAACTGCATAGGAATAGGCTCTTTCTGCCTCACCTAGCAAGGTATCACTGTCTGAATGACATGAGAACAACACTTTGCATAAGCGGCTTCCAAGTGAAGTTACTGATTAGTGCAGATGTTGTGAAGGCAAAAAGCCATCAGAGTTTGTCAGGAAGAAGTTTGTCATTAAGTAATTCATTCTTTAAGTGACAAAATGATTTGTAGATGACTGCGCCTAGCTCTCTGCCTTGCCTTTTCACACTCCAATACACTATGAAAGGGAGTGTCATTTGAGATATTTTTTCCCCCCTCAACTATACTACTTTCTCATTTCACATCCGAAGTTTACCAGAAGCCTCCTGTCATCTTTTAGCAAAAACAGGAGTAAGAGGTTTGGATGTTCCCTCTGTTTAAACAAACATTGTGAGATGCAGCAGAAATGAAGCCGTTAATGATGGAGATAAAGCAGAGCACAGAGTAAGGAGAAATGAAATGACAACATACAGCTCAGCAGGAAGCCTGGAGATATCTTAAGGAAACAGGTCACCAAGCAAGAATAGAGCAGAACTTTATCCTAACCTCATTCTCTTAATAAAGGTTGGTGGAATGGGCATAATGCATTTTCAAGTCCTGTTCTTTTTGTTTAGTTGGGGATGAAGGTCAATGTGAGTTCATGCTCATTGCAGCAAAGGCTGAATGTATAGAACTCAGAGCAGCTATAGATTAACATCGCAAAGCTTCCTAAAAGAGAACCTCACATGAACTGGGTGAAGATATTTCAGGAAAATGCGAAGGCAGGCACAGGAAACTGTTCTCTGAATGATGTCTTTTAGTTGTTCAAAAAAAAAAAAACAAAAAAAAAACAACCACACACACAAAAAAAAAAAACCACACACACCAAAAACCAACACCCAAAAAAATAGGTTCTTGCTGCTGAATTTCAAAGGTCTTGTCTGCAACTAGGGCAGCTCTACACAGGCAGATAGGCACTGTTCTGGATTCAAAATGGGCTGCAAATATCTCTAAGGTAAACACAGTCCCTTTTGTTATAAGCATCATACTCATTGCTAGGCTCTATTGATGAAACTTCTGAGATAACTGATGAGCACAGCTATACTTGCACTGAAAACATCTTCACTATGCACATACTGACCCAAGACAGAGCATCCAGCATTTAGGGAAGGAAATGGTGTCATTCTGAGCAACACTATCAGGACAATGATCAGCTGAAGGACAGAGTTATGAACCACCAATACCATGATATAAGTTTGAAAGGGACAAATACACTGTCAGTGATATCAATATCCCAGAGGTACTATTAAGAAAAAGTAATCCATTTTTTCCCCACAGTAAAATAAAAAGGACACTAAGAAATACACTGTTCATAAAATTATGCAGTATATATTGTGAGGGATGTTTACATCCATAGCACCCCTTCAAGGGAGCGTTTACCTCAGCACATACATATGACTTCATTTCTGCCATACACTCATAAACCCCAAGTGGGGCCATTTCTGCTCTCTCTGCAGCTATGATTAATGCTTCTGCTTTGAAAAAGCAAGCTGCTCTGTGCCAACAGAGCTCTGAAGTTGTGCTTTAAAAACACACGTGTGGATAAGTCTGATAGTGTGAGTTCATCTGCTGGTACAGACCTGCCTGTTGCCATTATGCTTGCCCTGCTTCCTTCTCTAAAGAAGAGGGACTTCCACCATTATCCTACAGTTCAGCCAATTACACAAACTCTAGAAATAAACATAGGCATCAGCCTAAGCAGCCTGATATTTGGATGTGTTAAACATACAGCTCTCAGAGTTACCCCATGGAAAAGTCATGGCTCTTTCTGTGTGCTTAAGTATCTAAACATGAATATTTGTGGCTTAATTAGCTGCAAAAGCCCCACATTGTTCTGCAGTATTATTGTTTCAGCTATATTCTAAGATATCTCTTTCCTATCTTTCAGATGATCAGCTCTTTCTTCTACAAATCTGGGCTCAGCTGCACATATTGGTCCTTGAAGAGCCATTTCTGTATGAGTTTGGGTTTGGGTTTTTTTTGCATATGATAAGGTACAATAAACACAGCCACCAATAAACCACACTGCCTCACAATTTGGCTTACATAATTGCTACATCCAAGAGTTTCACACATGAAAATCTACTGGTTGTTTTCCATACAGGTGCAGACTCTTTCTCTGTGCAGAAAGAATTCACATGTAAATATTAACAAAACATTGCTCATGTTAGTTTTGCCTGTATTCAAATATGACCAAGGAACCTGGTCTTCCTGTGCTAACTGATGGTGTGGGATTTAAGACAGAGGAGGAACAAAACCCTCTTTGTGGCCTGTATGTATGTAGGAGGCACTAAAAAAAAAAAAAAAATATCTGGCAGCAAGGTACACTCTGAATGAGTGGACATTCCAGCATTGCCTGTAGTAGCCATTTGGTCACTATCCAGATTTTTACTATGGCAGTAATCTCTTACAAAGAAAGCTGTTGATCAGCAACACATCGAAAAGGAATGATCAGAAGAAAAAAAAACCAGAACACACACAACCCCCCCCACCCCGCCTCCACACACACACACACAAAAAAAAACCCACCAAAAAAACCCCACCAGTCAGATTGACTACTTCAGGTATAACAGTGTATACAACTCTACCTATCTTAAAGGCTCAGGTTTGAGGCAAAAACATTGCTTTGGGCAGTTTTCACGAATAGGTACAGGAGGCAGAGATTACAGAGAGGAGGGTGTTGTATTGTGGTTAAAGGTTATAAAGCTGCATTTACACAGCACTCCTCAATAGCTATAAAATTATCTTAGGTATTTCAGGAAAGGACAAGTACAAAATCATCAGTGCTGCAGAGACAAGGGGAAAAAGAATTTACTTTTTTTTCCCCAGCAAAACTGTCAAAATGGAAAATGGGTGATTTATGTAGAGGTATTAGAAGAAAGTTTCATCTGCAGAGACTTCAATTTAGAAGCAGACTGTGAGAGAGGGTGAGAGGATGAGGCATAGGAAATATAACATGCTTCCCAGGCACATGCTGTGACAGTACGATTCTCACCTCCTAAAGCCTGTGAATCAAAGGTTTTGAAGATTCAAGCATTTTTCTCTTGGCAGTGGGTGGCCTAGTCTCAAAATCCAGCTGCTTTTCTGTATGAGAGACAGCAGAAACCATCTTCATGTATGCTAGATTTAGGTTATTATGCAGATCATATCAAGCATACATGCTCTGATGAGTTTTCTCCTGATGTAATTGCCTCCTTCTCCAAGCTAAGCACATGTCTTGTCACAAAATACCATAGGCATACTCCATTAGATGATTATAAATAGCCATTTTCTCTTTCTTTTTACTGCTTATCCTCTCCAACTTTAATCTACTTCAAGATTTTACACTGCTGACCTGGAGCTCAACTCTTTTCAGAGAGGCAGAAGTGGAGGGCTAAGCTGAAGAGATGTCAGTCTGAGTAGCTACTTGATTATTTGACTTAAATAGGATGGATCCATCAAATTATTTTCACATATTCTAGAGCAAACGCTTGCAACAATGGGTAAACCTTATGGGTTGTTGAGGTCCTGTCTAATTTAAACACAGGGCAGTAGGGGCAGCACAGCCAACACCAGCCCTTGTAAGCCTACCTGGCTCCAATTGTGTCTTTCCCCATCTCTAACTTACTGCAGGGTGCAGCCCAGGATCCTCAGATGATGTCAAAGACTACAAATGGTTACATTTTATTTATTTATTTTATCCTCAGTGTTGTCAATAACCTTTCCTGCCCCCAGCAATTTCAAGTCACAATGCAGATAGGGAAGAATTTATCAGAGCACAGGAGGCTCATAGAAGCCTGCTGTATACTGGGATGGTTCTAAAAGAAACTCAACTCTCCTTACTATATTTATCCCAGAAAGAATAGATTCATAAAACGAAGGACAAAGCTGCTGAGAGACAAGGCCACAGAATGAACACACAAGCTACCAATGTGGCCAGGGGCAGCAGTGCATGCAGTCCGATACCTTCTTAGTGCTGACCTAAACAGGCTCCTTCAGGTGAAAAATCCCTTGTGAGGTGGTTACACAAGACCATGCAGTCTCTTAAAATCTCCCCATTTATGCCAAGAGGTCACAGGCCAGAACTTTTATATCCCTGCTGTCGCCCCTTCTATTGTCTGATAGTTGTCAGTTTGGAAATCCTTGCTGCCTAAACTACATGCATTTGGTTTTTTCCTCTTGAAACACCACTGGGATGTGATTCACAGGCTGTGCACATTTCCCCTTACATCTCTTTTTCCTTACATTTTTGTTTCACAGATATGCCTCCTGTTTCTGTACCATGGAATATGGTACAGCATCAAAACAGCATAAAAAATGTCAATGAGAACTGCTGTGTTCTACCCTAAAGTCCCCTTGTTCTCACATCTTCCTCTTCAGTAGCGATCCAGTTATACATGAGACTTTCCCCAACACTAAATATTCTTGTCATTTGCCTTAGCAGACTCTCAATTTCTGCTACAACCCTTCATCTCTGATCCCTTTTGCTAGACTGGATTTGATCACTAGATAGGCTTTTACTGCTCAGGAAGGTCTTGTCATTTCCATAATGAGAAGAGTCTTTACACCAAAAATATCTAGTCCACCAGCATTTAGTTTTTCAAATTATTTCTTTATCATTTACTTAATAGCTTGAGAGAATCAGTGCACAGGCTCCCAATGCTTCTCCTCTCATCCACCTCTCAATACAGTGGTTCTGCTGCAATTTAGTGGAAATAGCTTATTACTTAGTGATAGCTGGTATTAGTCATGTTAGCTTTTATGCAGTGATAATCTAAAATGAGTATGGTATCAGTGCTGTATCTCCATCTGCATCTATATGCCTGTGATTTAAAGAAGGGCGTCTAAATAAGGACTTGGCGGACTAATTGTGGATAGTCGCTTTCTAAAATGGCAGCACTAAAAAGCTGCCATTTCACTTTGTAATTAGCACCAGGCTTTTTAGCTATTCTCCAAGTGAAACTTACCATTATTCTTTCAAATATCTTCAAACTCTGAATGAACCCAGCACCTAAAGATCCCAATTTAGGCACTAAGTGGGGGTGGGGGGGGACGGTATTCTCATTTGGACATCTAGTTCTTGGGAAAAGCAGCTGAATGACAGGTATTATGAGAGCTTTATTTAGATGCTGAAGAAGGATCTGAGCTCTTTTGAAAATCAGATATTTAGTTGCAAAATCTATAAGCATTCAGTTCAGTAAGAATTATTGTCTCTGTTGGGAAGGACACATTTGTTTTACTAGATAAAGCAGCAATCATTTGGCTGTTTTTCCTCACAGCAAGAAATCCCATGTTCCATGAATTTATGAGAGCATGGCTGAATACTGTATGTGTTCTCTTCCCTCTATATTTGCTGGATGAAGGGAACAGGTAAGGATTGCAATAGGGCAGAGGACTAGCTGAAAAGCTAATGTCAAGCTTGCAAATTTCAAATAAAACAGATATTCTGAAAGGTTCTGTTAATTCAGCAGGAGTAACCGAAGTCTAAAAATACCAGCTTAAAGAAAACCCTATATAAAGCCTGTGCTGTTCTGTTAAACTGTTTCTACTCAACTGATGCTATTAGGGTTGTACTTTAATCATTGCTACTAAGATCTTAAGTGCGTTGAGCTGTTTCCTTAGGAAAACTTATTCAACATCTGTGAGTCTGCCATTTATACATTACATACATAGCAAATAAATATTGCTTTATTGGTATAGCAGGTTCTTAAATAGAGTAACTACATGTATATTTTAACTCTGACTTATCTACTACTCTGTGGGAGGGGTAAGGGGGCACAGCTTGTGCAATTGAAAGAACGTACTACTTGCTCCATGCTGTTTCTGAAAGAAGCTTCCATTTTTATAGCCTCTGCAAATAATGAACAGAATTTGCTGCTGAGAATTTCTCATCACACATTTTCTAGAAAAAAAAGCAGCACTTTAATCATACAGAACACAAGGTTGACCATACTCTGCCCATATGTAATAACTGCCAGTCTCATTTTTGCCAGGATGTTGTCTATCCTGTTAAGTAACACAGTTTTACATCTTTAGGCTGGTACATAATCCTTGAGGAACAAGACTGCCAACACTAACCATTTTATGGAGTTTCATATGCTATTTACTGTTTCCTCTTAAGGCCATAAGCCAGAGAGTATTACACGCCCACCCACACATACAAACACATCTTTCTTTTTAATTATGTTTCTAGCCCTAGAGATTAAGGATTGGTCTGGAACTGTAAACTGTGTGCATCCTAATATCAAAACCAAGCCAAGATGCATGTAATCTTAGGATCTTCTTACATGTTGCTCATGATTTTTGAGGAGGGAAGAAGTAGAAGCCTTCTGATTTGGGAACATTTCTGGTAGGCAAGGTTTAACCGCCTTGCAGCTTATGCAACAGATCTGAGTCACTCACTCCAACCCATCTGCTGGGACGCCTCTTGCTCCTGGCACAGCAGCACTGGGATGGCAGCCACACAGATGCAGCACAGAGTGGGGTTGCCGGTGCGTCCTGCCTCTTATCAGCTGACAATAGCCGGGGGAGGAAAATGCACCAGAGGCAGAGGCTGCAAAGTTAACCTGGAGGTGGCATCCACACACAAAAGATGAGGAGGACCTGGAAGCTGCCGAGGAAGGACCAGCCCCTCGCAAAGACGGGTCACGAGCAGCCTTTCTGGAGGGTTTAATGCTGATACATCACCCCGTTTCCTTAACATACTTGCAGGCAGCATCAGCACAAATGAATTCAGAGCTGTGAGGCTGGAAACACAGCCCACTAAAACCATTTGTGATGATGGGCCAGCTGCAGCGTAGATGCCATTACAGCCAATATCTTGGCTTGTTTAAGCTGCCATTTATTTCCTAGCATAGTAAAATAATGGTGAAATTGGCCTTTATTCTACATTTATTGAAATGTAATTTAAAAGATTTACTTTCACAACATTTTTTCTGGCAGCATTACATATTTTGGAGCAATTTTAATGAGGAGAGGAATGTTAACTACTTGAATACATACAGAACATGAAAAGAGAAAAATTAAACTTTCTCCCTTCTTGGAAGCTAGAGATAATTTCATATCTGTGGGAGGTGCTGACTGCCCAACTGTTTGCCTAAGTATGTTATTTAAAGTAGTCTTTAAATACTCCTCCCTCATAACATTAAGCATCCCCATTACTGTAGACATCAAAATTATTTTCACAGTGAATGCAGGGCAGCACACACACACATTCTCATTTGATTCATTGCAAGAGACAAGAAAAATACAAAGCAGACAGAAAATCATGAATGGGTGTTCAGCATTTCTGTGATGCAGAGTATGAATAGCCAGAAAGGCCAAGCTAATAATTTCAGTAACTCCACTATTTTGGACCATCCTACTTAGTTACTGAAGGACTCAGGCACGCTCAGATCTTCATTTTTTGATCACCCATGAAAAATAAGAAAGTACCAGCAGCCTCAGTATATGATTATTGGCCCTCAAGTTCTAAGCTGAAAAGAAAAAAAACTCAGAACATAAAGAAGGTAGGAATACATCTGCCTTTGTAAACAAATCACACTGATGAAAAAAATGGCATCCACACTAATACTGCTAAAGGCAAAACTGTGACCTAAAAAAACCCATCAATCTCTTTTACTTTGCTCTAGCCTCACTGGGATTGCTATATTTATTAATATCCAAATTTTTCCCCATACATCAATTGCTACTTCATACAAGGTCAAAATTCAGCCGATAGAGGTTTAGCATTCAAAAAAAAAAAAAGTCATTTCTCAGTCAAAGTCACCACAAAAGACAGACCTACCTGCACTCATAGCAACCTAGAAAGGAGCTTCAAACTGTAAGAGCAGGGATACCAACAGAACTGCACTGAAAGATCAATACAGTTTTGAACTAAATTAAAAAATAAAATCAGAACCTGCTCTGCACTTTCTTGGATGTCCACACGGAGTGAAGAGCACAGCTATAGCTCAGCAGTGATACCCACGCACCTGCGATAGCCTGCTACCCGCAGCTCCTTGGCCACAGGGCACATCCTAGAGTGGAATGCTGATGCTGGAGGTGGGAAGGGTACCTCAGTTCTGCATTTTGTTGGGACCCTATCCACTCCCTCTGCATCCTGGTAACTCATCCCCTCCCCCCCGATTTTATGGCACAGGCAGTTCAGCACTGCTACCCTATGAAAGGCTAGAGAGTTCAGTGGTTCCACTCCTGGACCATACCATAGGAGCTCTCCCTGAGCCACACACTCTAGGTGGGACAGCCTGGGGCAGGGCTCTAGGATAAGCAATGTCTGGTGTGATTGTAGCTTATCCTAACCCCAAAGTGAGCAGAGGCATCCCAGACCTCTCCCCCCCCCATCTAAAGCTGTGCCTGGGTAACAGGGATCCCTCCAACTCCACAAAAAGGGAGCACCCTGCCTTTCCTCACCACCACACGGCTGTGGGAATCAAGACAGTACAGCCACCACCTTCAGCTGCCAGCCCAATGCTTGGCAGCATCATTGTACAACATTCACAGAGGATGTCCAGCCACCTGCTAACCAGCAGTGACTCACAGTCCAGCTGCCCTTTGGCAGACACAAACATTCTATCTGAACGTGTTAAAAACATCCCCAGTCAAAGGGCATTGACAAATGACTGTGAGTGATGAAATTGCAGCATCTAATTCATCCTTGTGATTTCAGTAAGTGATAAAACATGATAATCTCTCCACTGTTTATCTTTGGTCACGGTTTGTTTTCAAGAGCAAGGTAGTCAAATAGGTCACAGCCATGGCACACATTGTATGTGAGTTTATTATTACTGAATCTGTGCAAGCTTTGCCATCCTGATTCACAGGTGTTGTGATAAGCAAAGCTTTTATTTCTCATACATTCACAACCCTATGCTTTTTTTGATTGGAAATTTACCCCAGGTGCAAAGCGGACTCAGAAACCATTAGGTCTCAATTTCAGTCAAAGCCATCAACTACGACTGCCTCAAAACTCTTCAGAAATTAAATAAATTTAGGATTTTAACAAGGTTCAGGCAGGATGAGAGGTGATTGTTTACAGATGTGACAAAAAATTTAAATACTCATAGCTGTTTTTAAGTTTAGCCAAGAGCTATAAATCTCTCTTTTTTTGTCAGTTAATTTCCAGTTCTGCTGCTTTACTCAAATATTTGGCAGGATTATATTTCTGTGTTTTATTTCCTAATCTGACCATTATAGCAACTAATTTATTTGTATGTAATTTAATTATATTTAGTTGTTCTGCATCCCTGGTGCTCTCTGAATGCTCCATCTCCAGCTATTTAATTTTCTTTTCAGTTCTCTCCTGCATTAGAATGATTGCTCTTTACATAGATTGATGGCATGGAAATGTTGCTTAACTTGTAGCATCTGCAGTCAGAGCCATTATTTTATTTCAGCACATTGTCTGGCCAAGGGGATGAACCCCAGGAATTTGATCTTCAGTCCTTCAGGCTCACATTCAGAAACTATTATTTTCTCACTCATGCTAATGAAGCTGCTCTGCTCCTCTCTTTTATTGATTCCTGCTCCTGTTACACCACCAGGTACTATTTCCAAAGCAGAGAGTTCCCTTGATCCTTGCAAGTACACCTTTAATTCCTTTATTTCCATTTTAAAAATCCTGCCAGGCTACTGCTGGGAGATTCAAGCCGAGGAAGAACCTTTCCTTTTTGGCACAACCGATGTTAGCACAAGCTTCACAGCTGAACTCTGTGGAATCTGGATTTCACCCATACCTGCAATATAAATTTATGCAGTCTCCAAATTCCTCACAGGAACTATAATAACCACTCCAGCAGTGCAGAACAGAAGCAGGTTTGGCTTCTCTTGAGGCAACTTTTTCTTTGAGCCCCCCCCCAGCTCCTGGGTGCTCCCCTGCCACACATATCCCTCTTCCCAGTACACAGAAACTGCAGAGTACAGGCATAATTTCTCTTGTTTAGCATTCTCCCTGCATCACCTTTCTTACATGTATTCTGCCACTGCAATATCTGTACAAGTATAATAATCTGAGAAGTGGCATTTGGATAACAGAGGCATTACACATGAACTCCCTGTCTTCAATTTAGCCATGTATATTTGTGTCTTCAAGGAAAGAAGCATCCCCCACGCCTTCTTTTTCTCCACTTTTTTTTAATTAATAAGCCTCAAAAATAGAACAGCTGATAAATTTACTTATTAGGCAACAGTTGCCAAAATTTGCTGCTAACAGACTGGAATTACCGTGAAGAAATGCATTCTGTAAAGAAGAAATTCAATCTGCAAAAGACTTCATTTGGCACTGTGACAAAAGTTCTTTATTCCAAATACGTGGAAACCTTGTAAATGTGTTTTATCTTTGTGGTATTAGAAAAGTAAAAAAATAAACATTTTCTTATTTAATGGGTTGTTGTAAGGCCAAACTACAATTGCCAGATAATATCTTAAGTACAGAGCACACTTCAATGATTGACTGGCCCTTAAGAAAGGATGCACACCTCTCACCACTTTTTAATGCTTCTTTTACCTACTTCTGTCTCACTTGTTTTCATCCTAACAGACTATGTAGCACCTCTTACCCATTTTGCTTCAAAACTAGACACTGCCCACTCTCTCAAGTGGGAACTTTGATGCCAATTCCAAATTTGAAGATACTTAAGTGGTGAGAGAAAACTGACTATGTAGTGAGATGATGGGACACAGGATTCAAGCTGGGTCTGGCCAGACAGTCTAGCAGTATGAAGGAATACTGTTAGCTATTCCAGCTTGCTCTGAATTTCTTTTTTGAAGACTTCAGCAGAAATCACACAGTGATCCTCAGTGTGAGTTTACAGAAAGTATGTGTTACCCACACAAAGGAAAACAAAGTGAATTTACGACATCCACTGAGCAACTGGTAGGCTATGTGTGAAAGCTTGAAGTCTGGTGAAGGAATTCAGTTGTGGCAGAGATCCACCAGCTGTGCTGACCCTTGTTCCCCTGTGCCAACCCTGCTGTGCATGTATGGTCTTCCCTAAGCAAGATTGCACGGATGAGCACAATCTGTACTGCAAACACTGCTCCTGCCTGTTGGAGGTGGTGGTGGACAAGATTCAGAGCAGGGAGAATATTCTGTATCTTTTCCTCAGTGGTGTCCCTGCAGACTTAGAGATGTTAGAAACAGGAACTAAGTGTCTACAGGAACACCACCTGGTACCAGGACCTCATTGCAGACAAACAAACCAACCCCCAAAATAAGCAAAAAACAACACCACCACGCGAACCCCCCACCCCCAACAAAAATAAGCAGGTAGGTGAGAGCAGAAAACTCTACAACTGCAGAATGCAACAGAAGCCAGAGCTCACAACAGGAACTGTTATTTTCCAGCAACAGAGAAATAGTAAATTGATGTTGCATCCTGATTCGGTGGCTGGCTGACATCTACAGCATCCTGGCACAGGTGCCTTCTACTTTTGTAGCTCATGCAAAAGTTTTGTGCAATAAATCTTCCACAGTAAGGAACACTACAGAAAGCAGAGGAGTTTCGACAGGATGTATTGTGTTTGGATTTACAGAACCCTCGGAAACCCCACCAAAAAAAAAAAAAAAAAAAACACCAAACAAAAAACCCACAATACTAACAAAAACACCTCCCTCTCCCAACCCCCCAAACCCACGGATAGCCAAGGTCTTAGAAGCAAGGAAGTGACAAAACTAACTCCATCAGTACAGCCTCAGTTTGGTCTCTTTTCACCACAGTATATACATTGTCTTTAAATGCATGAGAAAAATGTAAACATTTTTAACAAAATACCTAAAATTATGACATATCTGGAATCTGTTTTGCCTATTTGGGTTTTGTTATTTTTTTTTTTTAAACACATAATAGCATGCAACCTTTCTACTGTGTCTACATATTACAAATAGTACACCTATACCCCAGAAAATGCTCATTGGGGAACCTTGTATTTCAACTATGTAAGCAAAACCACTAGTTTACAGGCTGAAAATACAGCCCAGGAGGCACACTTAAATTTGCTTGGCTCTTCCCCTTACTCCAGGCTCTGTAAACAGGCTCTCAGCCAACTAAGTCGCCCTAATGTCAACCGAGGAGCAATTTTGCTGCACCAGAAACAGGAACAGAAACAGCCCTAAAACACAACCTGCAGTCCATGGATATTTTAGTCTGACCCTTAAACTTGGATGTGTCAGTGGTCATCCGTCTTTGACAAGGTAAATTGTGAGCAAGCCGATATGAAAACACCAAGTATGAGTTACCTTCTGTTTATGACAAAAGATCTTGTTTGCTCCATTATTACAAGCAGCATAAATCCAGGGCATGGCACAGATTCCTCACATACATCCAGTGCAAGAAGGGATTTCTTACAGGGACATGTGCATCCCATATCATTGTTTTGGTGCTATGGATCTTCACCTGGCTCCTTTCACTGTTTTGTTCAAAGCCCACACGCAGCCACTGTCTCTTTTACAAAAAAAGTCCTATATAAAAAAACATCTCTATTTCACCTCAGTTATTGGTAGGGCTTTGGGCACACTAACAATTGAAGCCTGAGGACTAAAAGACACCAAACTTTACCTCAAAGGCACCCTTCAAAAATAGGGGTGCTACAATCCCAGGTTTTGTCAGCAGTTTTTGTTTTTACTTTATATCTATTTATGTTTTAATATACTAAATGGACACCCCTACGTATTTCACAAAGATTGGATTTTGTCATGGATAGACCATACCAAGAAAAGTCTTATGGCAGCAGCATATTTTGCCAGGAGTCTAAGGCTGCAAGACATTCCTAGTTTAGTACTTTGTTATTTTTCTTAAACTTACAAAAACAAATTTGCATTTGTAGTTTGCATTTGTAGTTTGGAATCTAAGAATACTAACATATTCCTAGTGTACACTTAAACAGGTAATGCTTGCAAGTGTTCATTTTGCATAAGCACTGGTAACATTCATTAAGGGAAGAGACAATGCAGTATCAGTCAGGAAATGTTTGTCAACTAGCTAATAATAAACAAAATCACCATTGGCTCTTCCACGGTCTATACAAATGTTTAATGATGATAATATTCAAGTTAGATCAGCCTAATTAAAGATAATTCTCCTTACTTACATTTCTGTCCTTAAGTATTTAGATCCTATAGATAGATCAAATATTGAGACTTACAAAGGTACAACCTAACTATATCACCCCCTTCACTTCTGCAGTGTCAGGGTATGTTGTCAGGGACTACCCAATGGCAAAAGCATCTCCAGTTCAGGGGGACACCATGACATGCAGCCGCTGCTGTGGTGAAGAGGTGACTTACTGCTTCACCAGGATTTACACCTTTATTCATGATTGCTGCACCACAGGAAGGCCACCAGCTCTGATGGCACCTTACCCTATTTTCTCATTTTCTCCTTTCCTGTCTAACCCCTGTTCTGCATAGTCCAGGCCTGGTTAGTACTATGTCTTACCCAAACTATGAGGATGCCATAGCATCTCTCAAGTACTGACACTGGGAAATGGAGTCACCATTGGGTGCTGCAAGATACTCAAGGCCATCTCTTCAGTTGCCGGTCTCTGCTCAGCAAGGAAGAGCCCAGAGGGAGGTTACAGGGCCTTTAAGCAAAATCCTACCCCTCCAGGAGATACGCCCTCTGTGCCCTTCCTGCCCCTCTCTCACATTTCAGCTCATTATCCAGCACTTTCACAACATAACATTGGAAAAGTCACACTTCCTTCTAGGCATATTTAGTTAAAATTTGCTGCTGTTTACTCAAACCATGGGAACAACAGTGCTGTTTTGAAAAATTAAGTGAATTACAAGAAATACTAATGTAACTCATATCTGTTCCCTTCTTCCCCCAAATCCATAGCACCAAGAGCTCCATTTCTTTAGAGTCCTTCCCACAGGCTTACACATCATGGAGATTAGCAGACAATGCAGAATTGTCTGAGAACATGTTGGCAGGAAACAGTTAGTGTCAAATTAGTCAAGTTAACATGATAGATTGTGATCAACTGAATGCTTGGGGTACTATGTGCTTGAACTATGTGCTACTTTGTATCACAGCAAATCTATTTCCTAAAACCTCTAACTAGGCAATTTCATCCATATAAAAATGCTACTAAATATGCCTCCACTAGCTGTCAAACAGTTTCCTCTCCTTTTCAGCAGCTATAAAACATATGGGGTTTATGCTGCTAAGAGCCTTTGTAAATCATGCTGTAATACCTGTGGGTTATACTTTGCTATAGACATGTCTTCAGCTGATGTCAATTGTTGTAGCTGCCTTGACATTAGAGCCAAGATTATTTACAGCAGCTGAGCATCTCTCTCCTGCTGTGCTCAGCACTTGCTAAGATAGGCAAATAAGAAATGGTTTTCCTTTAGGTTTAGGAGGACTTTTAAGCAGAACTTGGTCTTCAGAAACTGAAACCAGTTACTCAAATCTTGTCCTTGTCTGTTTGACCTTTTAAAGAGTAGATCCTTGGGTGTGAAACAGTCTTGACCCTCTCCTCATCACTCTTGTCACCCTTTACCTTACATGGCACAAATCTAAAGAAACTCATCTGACCATAACACGAATACATACATACATATATGAATAGTTTTAAAGGTTTTCACCACTTGCCTCACCCTCTGAAAAGGAACAACAATCACCTTTAATAAGAAGAAATAGGGAAGCTGGTGAGATGATTCAGTATTGCCCTAAGCATTCAGGACAGGCAGCACTGAAGAGGCACTGCAATTTACCCCACCTGATAAGAAAAACTACAGCAAGCTCCTACTTCCAAAGGATGGACAGAAATGCCTCCTGGACTGTAACCACAACTGGACTCCAGGCCTCCTCTCAGGAAAGGTTTAGTACAAGCAAGGAAGCTGCAGCTAAGAAGAGTGCTACAGCCCAGGGGTGAACCTCCTCCACAGCTAGGCAGAGTTGCACAGGAGGAATGTTAACCAGCCTGTTAACCCCTGCCTCTCCCAGAAGCCAAAGCTTCCTCTTAGCTGCAGTCATGCTACAGGTGTCTTGAACTACTGGTGCTTAAAAAAAATAGTTCAATCTGGAGCCATACCCCTGTGTATTTTTGAAATCTTTCCTTATCCTTCCCTGTATACCAATTAGCAAGTAATTGCCAAAAATTATGAAGCAGATTCAACATTTTTTCCACAGGTTTAAGTCCATTAACTAATATCAGAAGAATATAAAAGCAATATTTTGAAAGATAGAACTATTATTAGTTTTTCTTATAAGGTTTATAATTACATCTGAATTTGTTTCCAGAGCTGCTTCTTAAGCAAAGCTCTAGACAGACATCACAATATGAGAGGCTTTGCATCACTGCACTATGTGTAAACCTCACAGTACAGGTTTTCACAGCTTCCACACTATAGCCTTATAAAATGACAATGCAAAAAAAAAAAAAAAAAAAAAAACCACCACCAAAAAAACCAAAAAACAAACAAACAAGCAAAAAAACCCCAAAACAAACAAACAACACACCACAACAACCACCACAACCAAAAAACACACAACCAAAACACAAAAAGGGCAAAAAAAGTAAAGCATATTGTAACCGGCTGGTATCAAAATAACCTTAACCTTCACTACCTGTAGTAAGCAGTAGACCTCACAGGGTTAAAAATTAATTTGCAGTCAATCTAAAGCATCCCACACACTAGACCTTATCTGACATGAAAGGGGATAAATACAGTATGTGAAGTACAGTACTAATTTTAGTACAGACAAATTATTTTAAAGACTGTCAACATTCAGTCTGGCACAATTGCTATACAGCTAAAATATTTGAGGGGGAAAAAAAAAGTCTGGATGGTCTCATTTGTCTCCTGCAAATGGGTCATTCAAAATTAACTTCTGTGTTAACTCCACCCTTGGCTTTAGGGAGCCTCAGTCAAAAGATGTTATTTCTGGAAGTAGTTATGCAACGTTTCAGAGCAACTTTGTGTGTTCTCTATCAGGAGATCTTTGTGGAACTCCTCGTAGCAGTGTATTGGCTTGTCTGGGAGATGCCTATACTGCAGCACCCATCAAGGACAGCATCTCCTCCTCATGTAATGCTGCTTTCAGAAGGTGCATGTAATTTAAGGGCTTCTTGGTTTTGTTTCTGTTTTAACAATTCTAAGAGCTTAATTTTTTTTTTCCTTTAAAGGAGAAAAAATAATCAAAAAGAGAGACAAAAACCCCAATTTCCTATTTATTTTTAGTGCCACTTAACGTGCATCCTGCTAAGCCAACAATCATCCCAGCATGAGCTGACTAAAAGCAGCAGCAGGTAGCTGCCTGGCTAGCTAGCAGGGAATCAGTCTGGATGAAAGAGAAGTAAGACTTGGTTTACTGTGTAAACTCGAGCAGGAGATCTTACTTGTACCCCCACCAACATTTTATTGACCTTAATTTTTGTATGACAGGACACCTTAATTCAGGATACAAAAACCCAGTGGATCCCTAGAAGGGGAACAAACCAAGCCTTTCTTATAGGCTCTGCTACAAAGATTGCACAAGACCAAACAACTGCTGCAAAACCGTCTCTGGTACCAAGGTCTGCCTTTTCCATGTCTCTGCTTGTTGCAGGCATATCTCTATATCACCTGAAGGGAGAGCAGCAGTTGCAGCTTCTCCCAAACAGGGTCAGGAGGGGGATTTTGCAACAAAGCCCCTGTACCTGTATCTGTCTGCTGATTCAAAAGCAGTTGCTCAATAGCTTCCAAGCCAAGATTCAGGGGTTTAGTACCCAATACTCAAACAATGCTGCACAATTTTTTCTTTTACAGCTATCTAATCAATGAAGTGTACTCTTTCCTGCATATACATACATCAGCTTTTAACCTTTTTTCAAAGATAGGCTTACACATATAGACAAAAGCAACATGTTAGAAAAAATACTCAAAGCGAAATTAATTTTTACATCTTTTTCAAGTTTTCCCAATCAGAGGAATATTATGTTATTATAAGCTTTGTCTACTGTTGGAGGGCTTGCTAGAAAATCTACACTGACAAGTCTTAGTGGTATAAGCCAGAATTCAAACCAGTTACCTCCTAGCCAAAATAACATACGTGCAAATGCCTTGCTATCCAAATTTGAGAGCTGTGCCTGGGATATAGGTTTCTGGAGAAGTCTAGATTTTTAGATTCAAGTTACATCCTCTGTTTTGCGTTTAGACTTTCAGCAAAAAATTCCCACAATAGTATTTTCCAAGGAAGTTCTCTTATCAATATACATTACGGTCAAATTTACTGCCCCATTTTGCTTCACTGACCTACTGAAGATGTGAAATTTTTAATATACCACAAACAAGAAACAGGAAAAGGGCATAAGAAAAGTTTCCTATGGCCACAGGCATAATTTCTTTCAAAAAGTATGTACTTAGAGCTACATAAGCACAGGTCTATCTGCAAATCAGTGGCTCTTTTTCAAGAGTTAGTTCTGAACAAAGGAAGTCAAAATAGGAGGACAGATAGGCCAGCTGAAGCCAACATTAGCTTTTCCTTGGAGCTCCTATTCCACAAGGTATGAGCCTTAATATTAAAGTTATGCAGATCCTAAAGAATACTAGCTTTCTTCATTTCATTAGGAAAAGAGTGTTATTAGCAGAACAAAGTTAAGTGCCAGTGACCCACTATGAAACCTCATTGTGTTCAACAGGACTCCTGAAGTCCTCCTATAGGTTTGTCAGACCATGAAGTTATTGTAGTCAAGCTTTCACAGAATTTCTGAGGCTGGAACTGACCTCCAAGATCACCAAGTCCAGCCTATGATCCAACACTATGGCATCAGCTAGACCATGTCAGTAAGCACCACATCCAGTCTTTCCTGAAAGACCTCCAGGGATGGCAACTCTACCACCTCCCTGGGCTGTCCCTTCCAGTATCTAATCACCCTTTCCAAGAGGAATGGCTTCCTAAGATCCAACCTAAACCTCCCCTGGCACAGATTCAGGCCATGCCCTCTCATCCTGTCACTAGTTGCCTGGGAGAAGAGCCTGACCCCCACCTGACTACACCTTCCTTTCAGGCCGTTGTAGAGAGTCATAAGGTACCCCTTGAGTCTCCTCTTCTCCAAGCTGAACAATCCCAGCTCCCTCAGCCTCTCCTCATGAGACTTTCTCTCCAGTCCCTTCACCAGCCTTGTCACTCTCCTCTGGACCCGCTCCAGCACCTCAATATCCTTCTGGAAGTGAGGGG
>JANHGN010025701.1:125739-139075 GCA_024605025.1 Megaceryle maxima | reverse complement strand
CCCGCTCCAGCACCTCAATATCCTTCTGGAAGTGAGGGGCCCAGAACTACACACAGTACTCGAGGTGAGGCCTCACCGTTGCTGAGTCCAGGGGCAGAATTACATCCCTGGACCTGCTGGCCACACTATTCCTGATACAAGCCAAGATGCTGTTGGCCTTCTGTGCCACCTGGGCACACTGCTGGCTCATGTTCAGCTGGTACTCAACCAGTATGCCCAAGTCCCTCTCTGCCAGGCCAGTCTCCAGCCACTTATCCCCAGGTCTGTAGCACTTCATGGGGTTACTGTGGCCAAAGTGTAGGACCCTGCACTTGCTCTTGTTAAACCTCATATTATTGGCCTCAGCCCATCAACTCAGACTGTCCAGGTCCCTCTGCAGCAACTCCCAACCCTCCAGCAGATCAACACTCACCCCCAGCTTAGTGTCATCCGCAAATCTACTAACAATAGACTCAATCCCCTCATCCAGGTCATCAATAAAGATGTTGAATTGAATTGGGCCCAGTACTGATCCCTGGGGGACACCACTGGTCACTGGACACCAACTGGATGCGGCACCATTCACAACCACTCTCTGTGTCCAGTCAGCCAGCCAGTTTTTAACCCAGGAGAGGGTGCACCTGTCCAAGCCATGGGCTGCCAGCTTTTCCAGGAGGGTGCTGTGGGAGACTTTGTCAAAAGCTTTGCTTAAGTCTAGGTAGACGACATCCACAGCCTTCCCCTCATCTGTCAGAGGGGTGACACAGACATACAATGAAATCAGACTGGGTAGGCAGGACCTTCCTTTCCTAAACCCATGCTGGCTGGGCCTGAGTTGTTTCGTATGTGCCAATTGGTGGCAAATGATTGATTACAGCTTTCCATGCTGTAAACACAGTATTTGACTACAAGACATATATTAGACTGCAACTGTAATAAAGTGCATATCTGGGCTATTTTTTGGTTAAAAACAAAAAAAGCCACCAAACAAGAAACCAAAACAACTAATCAACAAAAAAACAAAACAAACAAACAAAAAAAAGCCACCAAAAAACATCTGCTATCACAGAAGGTCTGAACTTAATGTTTTACTTCCACCTTGGTAAGTCATTCACCAAGTAGTGTGACTTCACTTTTTCCCCTTGCAACAAAGACAATTTAAAGACATACATACTCTTCTCCCTCTGTTTTTTTTATGTTTCCTTCATCTATGCCACTGCAGCAAGTTCAGAGGAGAGCCCTGCCATCAAGCCAGCAAGGCTCTGTGGACTCAAAGAGGGAAAAAGAAAAGCCCCCAAAATCCAAACATCATGATTTCCTAATCCAGAGCAGTATTCCCAGGATAGGTCCCCTCCCCTCTAACTTGAGTGCAGACACAGCAGCACAGATTCAGACACTAAGGAGGGAGGAGCCCCACCTCCTGCCAGGAAGAAGCATCACACAACACTATTCTTTACCATCCCTAGCCTAGAGCCCCCTCTGCCATACATTCAGCACTGATTGATAAGCTATTATTTAAACACACTAGTCCATTCACAAGAAAACTGCATGTTTGGCCTCACTTTTATCATCACAGGAGACCATAAGTACTTCAGTGGGGGCTTTTGGGTACCAAGCTAAAACTACTTACATGTAGTCTTTAAAGAAACCATACTTTCCCCACAGAGTTTATGGTCTTTACTATACAAGAACCCACCACAGACACAGAACAAGCATACTATGTATGGTAGGTAAAGCATAAAGAAATGCTGGGACAAGCACAGCAGCATCAAACAAATTTGAACTTCTTAAGGCTGGACCAGCAGAAAGTTACAACCATGCATTTTCATTATAGCAAGTACACAGTCACTAGGCACACAATTAAATCTTTTCACTGTAAATTACCACCTTGGGACCAAGCACAACAGAAGAAACCACACTTGGAAAGTGAACTTACAAATCATAGTAATTCCTACAGCTGCACACGGCAGGCTTGAAGTCTGCTAAGCAAACTGCAAGATAGCAGATCCCAGAACACCAAAAAAGTACTCCATATTTTCCATAACAGAAAAGCTAGTCATGAATTTACACCTACCTCACACGTAGCAGGCACCAGAAAGTACTTGTGAAGAGTAAAAAGACAAAAGAGGGACTTCCCATCCTGAGAACCAGCCTCTTGTTCTCCCCTAAAGAATTTAAAGAGCCCAGAGGTGCCTCCTGGGAAGGTCATCAGGCAGGTGGTACCAATCAATACTATCTCCAGTTCTACTAACACTTTCTTTTATGGGATTAGGTCCATTACAACCTTGCACTTCACTTTGTCTGGTTTGATAGCCTTCTGCCCATGGAAAAGCTGCAGCCTGCCCTGTCAAGAGCAGTGCATAAGGCTGCAGTTATCCAGACAGGACTTCCAGCCCTTGGTGATGGCACCACTCACCTCTCCCTGTGCATTAGGAGGAAGGTAAGTGAAAGGCAGATGTGAGAAACCATGTCAAAGAATTTTCTTTTTATCTTGTCAACAGATAACACCCAGAACTTACATGGAAAGCAAAATACAGCAGCAGGAGAATCTGCCAAACCATTTTACCTTAATATCTCAATTTAGTGTTAAGATTAGGTGACATAGAAATAAATCCCCCGTCTCTCTCTTCCTCCACTCAGGAAGCAGAGTCTGCCTTCAGAAACCTCAGTTTAACCCTCTAGTTCACCAGGAAGTTAAATAACAGCACCAATGGTATCTACCCATGCTTTCTGCAAATCTGGTGACAGGATTATCATGAGCAATGGGACACTTCTCCATGCAAAAGCCTACACTAGGACACAGCACATGACCCAGCAAACTAACAGCAAGATCTACTGCAACTATCAAATGACTATAGGAGGACCTATTTTGCACAGCTCCAGTCACAGTGTGACACTTAACGTCAAAAAACATCTGAAATTCTTCATCAGTCACTACAGTTGGACTGATTTAGAGACATGTGCCAAGCTATAGGCAAAATAAAAGGAAAGGATGGAAAGCTGAGACTGCTGGGATGCTCAAAATGAGATGAGGAAGCCAGAGTGCATTCCAGGATACCAGGTTCAGCATTGGCTTGGTGGAAGCTGTGGAGGCTTTTATGTGTTAATTGGTTTGCTTGTGAAATTGAATAAATACATCACTATTGTGACCATATTGTGGGGCTAAATTAATTCATACACATGCACCTCTCTGAGGTAATGAGAGTGAGCAGTCAGTTCAAAGTCTGTATGGTAGCTCTTGATGAAAGCCATCTAGGCACTGTTATGCTCACACACTACTTAGAAAATAGCCCAGCCATGGTGACAAGTCCTCATTGACAGGAGGAAAACCTCAGAGCCCTGTAATTTGCTGAGCAAAGTGCTAGGAAATGCAAAAAAATCTCTTCCACAGAGCCAGCATTAAACAGAGCACTTGTGAGCAAGAGGGCCTGTGTCCTGTGAAGACCAAAGCGGTTCCTCCCTAAAGACTACAGTGGTGGAGGAAGCATGGGCCCCTTCACGGGCTTGGTCAACATGGGCAGGTACTTCTAGTTTTCTGCTGAGCCTGTACAGAGATTTATCATATTGCTCCCAGAGGACAGCTTACCCTGTACAAGGGCAACAACAGAGGAAAACAGCTCTCTCCTTCTCTGTCTCACAGCAGTGGGTCAGACACCAGTTTGATTGACATGCACCACTGTCTGTAGGCCAGCATAAATTGGTCTCCAAAATGCACCACATGGCTTCATTTACGTCAGGTTGCAAGGGCAACCCATTAGAGATAAAGAATACAACATAACCAAAATGCTCTGTTAGTTTTAATTAAGCTCATAACGCTGGCAAACCTGCTGAATGTAGGAAAACATTTGTCATTGGGAATCCTGTGTTTTTTGTTTTGCTTCTAAGCAAAAAACAAAACAAAACAAAAAACCACCCAAAACCAACAAACAAAAAAAGCAAACCGCCCAAACTGCAAACCAGCAAGTGGCTAAGTGATCCTGGTGAGTTTCCCCTCAAGTTCCTGCAGTTTGCATTGAGCTCAGCAAGAGCCTGTCTTGGCACTGAATATTAGATATTGTATCCAGTTGGTCATGCAGGGCATCAAGACCACAAATTACCAGGGCAGGAGTCCTACCTGTCACCATTGTCTTCTGCTGCAGGATTGACTTTCACTGAAATGACATGCAAATTGCAAACAAGAGACACAGAAGATGTGAGAAAGCAACTCTAGATGGGATTTGTTTTGCATTGACTAACTGCAAGGCTAGCCTTTTTAAAACCAGTTCCCCACTCTGTACGTATCATGCTGTATACAAATTAGAAAGATAAGGAACATTCTCTCATGCACACATTCATAATGTGAAACAAAGAGGAAGTACCAGGTACAAAAACTTAAACAGAAAATGTAGGTCACATTCAAAAATTTTACCAATAGTATGTGAAGTATATCATACCTCTACAATAAGCTTTGTTTTCACAAAAATTAATTAGACCCAGATTTCAAGTATTACTTTTCATTTCTGTTGTCTCCTCTCTCTGGTGTTACATCTGAGACAACTTGGTCCTGAAATCTGTAAGCACTGATCACCTCCAGCATGAACACAATAGTCAGTAACTGTCCACTGAAATGAAGCCTTTGATATCTCAAGGCAGTGCCTGAAAACTATGGTAGCAAAACAGAGTTGCTGCTGTTGAAAATTTAACTCCTCTAGAAATGTAGCTTCTTTGACAAAAAAAAAAAAAAAAAATTCAGCTCATCTGTTTTGCAGTCAGCAAAGTGTTTAGGCAGATAAAAGTGGCAGAAAGCCACCATCCTTCTCTACTACCCTCCTCAAAATGGATGCAGTCAGCAACACAACCAAGAGCAGCCTTTGGGTTATGCTGGGTGATGTGTACTGAAATGGCTTGTGGGGACATGGCAGCCCACTTGGGACCAGTGCTGGGGTACTGAGAGGTACACACCAGTAGTGTTGCACCCAGAGACTTGGCTTCACCTAGTCACTTCCACCCCAGCTTTATCTGGGGTCAGCTAGATGAGTTTTGTTAGGGGTCACCTGGTCTATAGGAGAGACTGTCCCCAGACAGGTATGGAAAGTTCTTGTCCAGGGAAAGGGAGAGGTGAGGCAAGCTTATTCATATTCTTGTCTTCAGGATGAGAAAACAGGCATCTACTGCAGGTATAGCTGTAATCTCCAATGAAAGGGCCAGCAGAAACACAACAATAATTCTCCATTAGTGGTAACAGTGGAGAGCTATCACAAAAAGAATCTAGGAAAACCACTGCAAGAAGATCTAATTTATTATTATTTTTTTTTAATTTACATGCTAAGTGGGATTTGACATAAGAAACAACTTCATACACTAGTTTCATAGCAAAAGTTTCACTTTGTGCCCTGAAGTAGAATACTGATTGCTCAAACCAAGTATTTTCCAATACATGGCCCAGCTCCAATGCCTCTTAATTTTCTTTCTCACTTCTCTCACTGTTTCCTATTTTTGCCTTCATGAATTTCAGTATCACTAGTATTACTTCTGTGTTTTATCGTCTATATTAAAAGATGTATTTGTACAATGAAGAAGCATGTTTTAAAGAAAGAATTCTCAAAAGTTTATTATGGGAGACAAGATCACAGCAGATATGAGTCAATTCAGAATATATTTTATGTTCATCTCAATCCCATGGTACAAAAAGGTGTAAAGAGAAGATGATCCCCTTCTACTTGGCAAAAGATGAGCTTCTTTTGCTTCCACCTTTCACATATTGTTTAGGCAATTAGAATCATGGAATTATAGAATGGTAGGGGTTGGAAGGGACCTCTGGAGATTGAGTCCAACCCCCCTGCCAGTGCAGGAACACCTAGGTCAGGCCACACAGGAACAGATCCAGGCTGGTCTTGAAAGTCTCTAGAGAAGGAGTCTCCACAACCTCTCTGGGCAGCTGGTTCCAGTGCTCTGGCACTCTCACAGTGAAGAAGTTTTTCCTCATGTTGAGGCGGGACTTCCTGTATTTCACTTTGCTACCACTACCTTTTGTCCTATCACAGGGCACAACTGAAAAGAGACTGGCCCCTTCTACTTGACAACCACCCTTCAAGATAAACATGTAAACATCAATAAGATCCCCTCTCAGTTTTCTCTTTTACAGGCTAAAAAAAGCCCCAGTATTCTTAGCTTTTCCTCATAAGAGAGATGTTCCAGTCCCTTACTCATCTTTGTAGCTCTCTTTTGGATTCTCTCCAGTATTTCCCTGTCTCTCCTGAACTGGGGAGACCAGAACTGAACACAATACTCCAGACACGGTCTCATTAGTGCAGAGTAAAGGAGAAGGAGAACCTCACTCAACCTGCCGGCCACACTCTTTTTTATGCACCCCAGGATACCATTGGCCTTCCTGGCCACAAGGGCACACTGCTGTTCCATGGATAACTTATTGTCCACCGGGACACCAAGGTACCTCTCCATGGGGCAGCTTTCCCGTGGGTCTACCCCTAACCTGTACCAGACCATGGTGGTCTTCTTCCCCTGGTGTAGGACTCTAGACTTATCCTTGTTGAACTTCATTAGGTTTGCCTTTGCCCAGCTCTGCAGTCTGTCCAGATCTTGCTGGATGGCAGCACAGCCTTCTGGTGCATCAGCGACTCCTCTCAGTTTAGTATCATCAGCAAACTTACTGAGGGTACACTCCATCCCTTCATCCAGGTCATTGATGAAGATGTTGAATGAGATTGGACACAGAACTGACCCTGGGGAACACCACTACTTACAGGTCGCCAGCTGGACTCTGCACCACTGATCACAACCCTCTGAGTACTATTATTCAGTCAGTTCTCAACCCATCTCACTGTCCGCTCTTCTAACCCACACTTCCTGAGCTTACCCATGAGGATGTCATGGCAGACAGTATCAAAAGACTTGCTGAAGACAAGGTAGATAACATTCACTGCTCTCCCTGCATCTACTCATTCAGTCACACCATCATAGAAGATTAGTCAGACGTTACCTCCCTTTAGTAAATCCATGCTGGCTACTCTTGATAACCTTCTTTTCTTCCATGTGCTGAGATACAATCTCCAGAATGAGATGCTCCATCACCTTTCCAGGGATGGAGGTGTAGCTGACTGGTCTGAAATTACCAGGGTCTTCCTTCTTGCCTTTTTTTAAAGACTGGAGTGACATTGGCTTTCCTCCAGTCCTCAGGCACCTCAGTTATGGAAGAGTATAATGATTGGACACCTAAGTATCACTGGAAAATTATTTTTTCCAGAAGACCATAATGGAAGGAAGACATTTTGTTTTAGAAAATTCTTACACGGGCATCTGTCACAGATAAACTTCAGGAAATGGGAATAACAAAGATCTCACAGTCCTGTAGCAGCAGTCTCGTGTTGGAGCTTCTTTCAGATACCTACAATCTCACTGACCTCCTACACTCTTCTAATCAATGAATATGAGAAATTTGAGACCTCCCACACCTATATTTATGCCACACAAAGTTGCAGCTACACAGGTAGCTCATGGCCCTGAGGAAGTCAATTCACAGATTATTTAGCCATCAGTTTTGAACATACAGCATGAGGTTCAGGGAACCCTGGTTTATGTGCTGCACCTGCAGAAAGGGAGTCCTTCATGAAATAGTATTTATTTCTGCGATATTATCTCTAAAAATATAGGTTATATAATCATAAATGAAATCTTGCATACATCACTATGCCAAGTGAGACAAGAGTTCCAAAGTTCACAGGAAAATTAAAGCAAGACAAACTGTGCTCCAAATCCCCAGAAAACAAGAAAAATGTTGAAACAGAAAAACATAATCCATTTGGATCCTATGTTGCTGCAGCACCAAGTATTTATGTTCTGATGGAAACCAATGGTTCATAACATCAGCATGTGATAGATTCAACTCCTCAACAGCATGAATGATAACCCAGAGTAACTGCATCAATGTGTGTTACTGCATGATGTTTACTGAGTTTTTGCATGTTGATGCGCCTGAAAGTTTAATGCATAATGATCTGAGTGCAGTGGACTCAGTTTAAATTAATATATCCTCTCAAAACTTGAGACTACACCTTCCACTTGCCTTTGCTTCACAAGACTTAAAAATGCAAGTGTGGTTTTAAGGAGATACCTTCTAAATATTCAGGTAAAATAGCTTGTTCTGAATATGGGGACAGATTTTTTGATGGGGCTGTACTAAGATATAAACATAGCCTCATATTATATAAGCATCATTTCGAAGCTCTCTCAACGTATCTGTTATACCAGGCTGTTCCATGTTATAGGAAGAAACACTTTTTGTTATTTCTTCTTGCTTTTCCTACAAAGGGATATATTAGGGTTTGGGGAGATATATAGTTATTGTTTCTGGAATACAGCACAAAAAACTACAGCACATAAGTTACTTCAAGCAGTTGATAACAGGCTATTGTTCACAAGCACTACCTCGTATAAATGGAATCGCGTGTTCTGTACAGTAGTGGATATTTTATATCTGGCGACTCCATCGCTGTTTCACAGCTCTTCCAGCAAACTAAAATTAAAGATATTTCATACTAAAAATATCACATAGGAAAAAACACAGATAATAATACAGCTGCTCAGCTGTTAATGCTACAGCGGTAGTCATAGCTCAGTGTTAGTTGTCATATTAAAAACAATTCACTGTTAATTACTTAGGTATTAAGATCGGTTTATTACCTCTACATTTTCTAACATGAAATCCATTGACAGCTGGGCTGTTGCTGTTTTGCAGCTGTGGTGTGGCATTCATTAAGGAGCTTTTCCTTAGTGTTTGTTGCGACTTATATTGCTCCTTTGAACTCTCTTACTTGTCCCTTTTAGCCAACTAATTCACCTTAGTTGTATTTTTTGTACAAAGGTCACTGGATCTTGTTTTGTCCCCTCCCATGGCTTACTTGATGGCAGATTGCAAGCAGGAAGTTTCCTAGGATGATACTTTCTCTTGGTGTGAACAAAGCCAGGGAACTAGCATGTGGGATAACATCCCTGACTCTTAAAAGAATCTTTGCATTTCACACAGAATGAAAGTGGACAGACCTTAAGACAATGGTATGCTTTATAGACAGGTTCCCTGATCTGAATACAGCTGTGAAGAAACCCAGTTAAATGGTATGATACTGACCACAGAAGAGAGACCCTTATGGTCCTCACTAGAGAACTCAAATGTCATAAATGTTAACACATCTGGAGATGGGCAACTGTTATTATTCATTTTACAAGTGGTGAACTAAAGCAGAGAGAGATATCACTGATTGTACAGGTCAAACTGGAAGGCTCTTGATAGAGCAGGGGACAGCATCTAAGACTCACAGCTATGGACACAGCAGCATCACTCTGCCAGATGGATGGCAGCAGCACCTCGCACTCAGGTTTTGTTCACAGCTGCAATGGGTGCTGTACTGAAGTGTCTCAATACATGAGTTCAACAGTCACATCCACAGTGCTGGCTGGATAACCAGTTGCAGGTGTATTTGTCCAATGTGAGATTTGTGCAAACTGATTAGGTTTATGTTCTTAATTTGGGGCATATGTACTGAAAGAAACATAATCTTGTCAGAATGACATTTCTGTGATACACTTCATGATGTTTAACATCACTGAGTTGTATAGCCACTGCAGCAGGTAGCCACAGATACAGTCACTGAGAGTCACTGAGGCAGTTATTAACTACAGATATTCCGTCATGAATTCTGAAATTATTATTACTTTTTTTGGATTTTCATTGGTCTCATTTATTATTGTGAAATATTCTGTAATCAGCCTCTTAAATACTGTTAAAATTTTTTTTCATGAGATTGCACATATGAGTTAAAAACCTTCTCCTGATGGAGAAGAAATATAGGAAATTAAAATACCAGAGATTTTGGGTTGTTTTTTGCAATACTTTTTTTTTTTTTTTTTTTTTAGTGAAATCTACCATAGAAATTCATGACAAGTAAGTTTCTGGCAATTCTAAGAAAGTATGTAAATAAACTCATAAATGAAAAAATTTGAATTTAAAAGTCTACATTTCCCAGCTGCTCAAAGAAATGCAACTCTCATGATCCTTACACAGCAACTAATAGCAGATAGACCTTTCTAGTAGATAGGGGGTTTTTATTTAATATGGTTGACTTCTAAAATGGTGGAGGCTTTAATTTTCCCTGCAGATTTCAGTTAGAATTTACCTGCCAAAGATAGTGTAGCAGGAAAGCAACACTGACGCTGTGAAATCAAATAACCTGAATGAGGGCTGAAATCTCAGTTCTGGTCCTTCATGTTCCCCCTTCCTCTTTAACCTTGGGCAAACTGCAGTCCTCTGTAAAACAGGAATAATTATATGTACTTACTTTGTATGAGGAAAGGGGCGCCAAGCTGTGGAAGAGGAAAGGTTTGTGAAACCCAGCTGGAGTGGGAGGTGGGAGCAGTCCTCTGCTTCGAGGCCCCATTCACTTGCTCTTCCCTTCAACCATGTGCTGGTGAGCAGAAAGTGTGCCCTTAACTGCTGGTTTCCAAGCTTCAGCAGGGTTTGTATGATGGGAGACCGTGATCCACCCTTATGAATAATAAAAAGTAACAGGGGTTCAAATCTTTTAGCAGCTGGAAAACATTGAGCAAGCTGCAGCTGAGTTATAAACCTTCAGCTCAAGGCTTTAACAACCAGCATCTGTTGCATGGTAAATGCCAGACAAGCCTGATGGGAAACAAGAGATCCCGCAACAGAGAACCTAACACCAGAGATGCTTGCTTTCTTGGGGAGAGTGTCTCCTTAGGAACGATATGGCTGCCAGCGAGGTAATAGCAAAAACTCTTGCAGTTCAAAATCAATTTGTAGGCACTCAGAAAAACGCAGATATTTTAAGCCACTGAGTCAAACACCTCAGTCTCCTTTGTATATGTGGGGAAAAATATCTGGAAAAAGATATGTTGTTTTATCATGACAAATGGTTTACTTCAAAATTGCACCATTTTTAAATTATATTTGTAAATCTTTGTAAGGTTTTCAAAACAAGGCAGTTTAAATGACTCAGCTCACCCATTTTTATGTTAGTACAAGGATAAACAACAACATGCTGTGTTTTGGGGGGAATATATGTCATTGAAACACACACAATTCAAAGATTGTTGACTACATTTTACTTCCAGCTTCCAAAAGCTCTGCCTATGGACTGAGTCCAAGTATGCAAAATTTCAGCCTGCCTGTATTTGCCAAAATTCTAAGCACCTAAGTAATAAGGGCTTTGTTGTGATAATGATGTAACACACCTATCTGTGCTATAACCAGTAAGTAAACAGAGTTAGGACTATTGATATATTCTCCTCTTGTGTATATATACATATACTGACAAAACAAAGACAGTTATAACCTCAGGCTGAAAATGGAACGCAGAATTCAAACACTTTGATTTAATGGTCCTGGCTAATGACAACTGATCATATGCAGATGTGTGGTTCAAATCTACCCCAGCTGCAAGCTATGTGTTTCCTTTTGATTTGCTATCTGACACCTACAAGTTGCTCCCCATGCAATGAATCAGGGTCTAGTCCAGTTCCAAAAGCAGGATGGTGCCCACCAGCACCAAGGGCTCCATTTCAAAGCCCGACAAATTCCTCTGAATCCTCTCTACACTCCTGTCATACACACTTGCTACTTTTGTCTATTCCTACCAGGCATGTTAGTGTGCACTGGGATGCATAGCAGGTCCCTGGTGAGACAAAGCTGAGTTCAGCAAGAGCACAGTGCAAGGTAAGCAGCAAAGCCTGCCCTGCTGGGCTTTTCTCCTTGCTGTTCAGTCTTGCAGCAGTTGACCTTGCATGCTGCTTTACCCCATCACACCTTGACGCCTCACACTCTGGCCACACAAACTCTCACTGGCACTGGACTGTGAAATAGCAATTTTTTTTGTTTGAGTCTCCTTGATGAGCTGTGATGCAGCCGCAGAGAAAGAGGTGAGAGGCTGTGCCAACATTGGCGAGATCTGCGCTCACTCTCCTGGCCTTACTGATGGAAACATTTCCCAATAGCAATGCAGAGGGGGAGAAGGAATGGAACATGGCCAACCCTACTTGTACCTCAGAGTAACACAGGGACCCACGAAAGAAGGGAAAGCTACATGCTCCCACATGCTCAGCCCTGGAATGGGCATGCAGAGGCTGCTAGGTGCAGCTATGCTTTTGTGTTGCTTTGAATGCTGCTAGATGGAGGTGGGAGTCCCCAGGACCTGTCCAGGCCAAGGAAAATATTTCATATGTGGAATCAGCTCTCCTGCTCCCTCCCATGCCATTTGCTTTGCCCAGCAGGGTAGCTAAGGGCAAGGGAATGGTCTCTCCTACAGCTGCTAACCTTGTGTTCTCCCTTTCCCTCAGGAGACCATGTGTCCCAACATGATGGACACAACTATTTCTAGGCAGTGCCTTACCCATGAGAATGATGCTACCTACAGGACTGGGGCAGGTGGAAGAAGAATGCTGTGCTTAGATTCTCTCCATTTCCCTCTCACAGAGTTGCCCTCTCTCTGGTTCCCACAGAGCTGTTGTCTTTCTGGTTCCCAGGCTATGTTACATGTCCAGGGGAGCATAGATGGCCCCAGTCCCAGCCCCATATGAACAGTTACTCCCAGGAGGATACTACTGGCATCCTGGGTGGGACAGCGCAGCTGCCTGCAGTCAGCAGAAGACAGAATTAATGACCATTTCTTGCCTAATTAGTTGAGGGTTTAGGCATCTGGTTTTGACACAGTAGAAAAAACTTAAAGCTTCTGTTCAGTATCTGATGCTGAACAGAGGCCTTATGTCTACAGGGATTTTAGTCTAGCACTTTTGATGAACCCTACATTCACCCCCAATAAGTATATATCTTTGCTTTAGTAGAGACCATTCTAAAAGGAACTTTGAGGAAACCTTTGATAACTTTTCCCTTGCTGAAAAACATCCCTTTTGGTTGACAGGGCGATATCAAGACTTCAAATTGGAGCTGGTGAAATGTTCAGATCAAAAAGGATGAATTTATCTTAACAGTAATCTGTATCTGCTATGTCAGACACTGTGCTGCAGCGTGTCCTGCTGTGTGCAGCATGCCACTTAGAAAGCAATGGTAAACCTTTTTAGATAGTGCCTAGCACAAAGTGTTTACCATAATATATATGGCTATGAAATATAGTTAAAAGTTGTCTAGAAATAAGCGATCAGGGAGGATGACCGTTTGTGGGGAGGTCAGTAGGTCAGTGATGCTTTTTTTTTGTTGGGTTTGGGTTTTGCTGCCCTTTTTTCTTTCCTTTTTCTTCTTTTTTTTTTTTTTTTTTTTTTTTTTTCCTTCCCTGACCCCTCTAGGTGACAAAAAGTAAAAGATGAACGAAGATTTCTCCACCCCAAAACT
>JANHGN010025701.1:112655-125308 GCA_024605025.1 Megaceryle maxima | reverse complement strand
CTGCCAGCAGCATCTAAGTGCAATAAAATATCAGAGTGAGAAAGAATTGCTATAGCAACAAAGTTTGTTCTCCTAATGGAGGCTGTGTGTAACAGCCAACCACCAGTAGAACTTTTAAGGGGAAGAAATAAAATCCATCACAAAAGCAGGAAAAGGAAAAACATTAAAAATTAAGATTTTATTGTTCTGTGATTTATGTTTACCTACTTCACATCTCCAGATGATCTAGAGTACTTTCAGTACTTCCCTGCTCCTATTTACGGCTTCACACAAAAATTTGAAGGAACACAAAAAAACAGTGGTGTGAATGATCTGTTAGTAGTAATATAATGATACAGATTTGCATTCAACAGCGGTATCCATGCTATGAATATGAGGAATTATGAGATTTTTAGCAGCATTTGGAGACCACAGGTTAAGACCAGAGTTAGGGCTGACATGATGCCAATATACAGTAAGAGGTTGTCCTTCCTGTCAAGATTAACAATGATATAAAAAAACAGAGTGGGGGGGGGAAACTGACCCAGAGAGAGGGAGTGGCAAGTTCAGGGTGACTCAGCAAGCCAGTGAAGAGAAATTCCTGCTTCCGCAGGTGAACAAACTGAAATGCTGGCAAAGCAGGGGAAAGAAGCAGCACGTTCTGAAGAGTTGAATCCTACTGCTCTGGTTGAGTTGGATACTCAGGACAGGGAACAGCAGAAATATGTACCAAAGCAGGAAATTTGAAAGGCTCTTTTTAAAGATTCTCTCCCTACAGAGAAAATATTTTCTTGCATATCTTTGCAATGAAGCCTGTTATATGTTGTCCTATTTATAACTTGCAAGTATCCATAACAAGCAAGCTCCCTAGAGGTAGAAATGCAGGCATGATTTGAATAGAGCTGCATATCAGTTCAGTGTTCCCACTCTGGCTATGATTTATAACAAAAGCAAAGCAGCATGGGTCAATCAGCAAGGGACATTCTTCAGCAAGGAAAATTGAATAAGTTAAAGTATCCCTATGTGTATGAAAGGCATTTTACTTTAAACTTAATGAGAAAAGTGTCTTAGGCTCACATCCAACTAGATTAAGCAGCAAGTCTTCCTCATTTTACAATACCATTTCTGCTAAGCTGTACTTCCTCTAACAGTCTTAAACAAGGCATTGTATCAGGTAATATAAAGAGAGAAAAAGAAAACATTACTAACCCATAAACAAGGATACATGTTATTTCATAATTGTAGAATTAAACACTTTAGATGTTTACCATCTGTGAAAACAAATGTAAAAACAACAACACTGGAGTTTCCTGTAGACAGCAGAGGTCATATTAGGTTAAGTCATGACAGTGAGAATCAGCCCAGGCAGACCAGACAGCAGCTTCTTGGGTGGGAAAGGGCAGGGAGGAGGCAGATGTGCACTCTTCCCATGACTGCTCTCCTAAACCTAAGGTACAAACTTCTGCATAATTTATTTTTGTGATGGACTGAGAGGGAACCAGCAACCTTTTCATTTGGAAGGCTCAGAGACAACTGAAACCCAGTATGTAAACCTGTCTTCATGTACAATGTAGTCAGTTTTACATCTGCAGCAAAATAGTTACACCTCCAACTGATAATGGAGCCTAACTCCTTCACCAACATAACTGCACAAATAGGGGAGAGAGCAAAGGTTGGAAAATCAAGGGCTGCCATCTCCTATTCACAATGCTGCCTAGCGATCAGCGTCATGCTCTGTTTTCTTTCTCTGGTCCTGGGAAACTTTTATTGCTTTCTCATCTGTAGCCCAGCTGTTATCACCTCCTGCTCTTCTGGGGAGTCATCTTCTAAAAAATCAAAGAGTTTTTTAAATGTTCATTCTCTGGAAGGGGATGCAAGGGTGCCGACTGGACACAGGGCTTCTGCAGAACCCTGCTGCAGGCACTGACAGGACTTGTGATGCTCTCCCAGTTTCCTGCTGGTCCCCATCATCCTCACTGTTTTGGGCATGATGATGAAACACCTATTTCTCCTTAATGCAGAAAGTCAAATGTGACTAGTGAGCTTCAATTTGGGGGCCAGACAAGTAAACCATAAGCAGTCCAGCAACAACTCTTTGGGTTCAAGGGGTTTTGAAAGAGTATCTTGCCTATGTTGATGAAACTGCTGAAACAACATTGTTAAACTGAGCACATGCTACATTTCCACTTGAAGGCTTAGCAACCAGCTGGGAACTGTTTTCCCAATGGCAGAAGACCCAGCTTGCGTGAATGGTTATAAATGAGGTTAGTTACATTGTGGGTAGGGAAAAAGAGGGGAAAGAGTAAGTGTTTGGAGAGGTGAAGAAGTGACTCTACATACTTTCCACTAACTTTTACCAGTTGCCATTGACTACCGAGCTGCTGTCTATGTGCCACCATGAACTACAAAAAGGGCTCTAGTAGTATCCGATAGCTCCTGTTACAGATTCCTCATTCCCTGACTGACCCTTGCCTCATCTTTCAGTGGAATATAGCTTATGTAAATCATACTCTAGCATAGTCCTTTCCCAAATATTCATGGTTTTCATACATTGCTTATTCTTTCACCCATCAATTCACAGATGGCTGAGAATGGGCTAATACATCAGCTTGCTCTCACATACGAGCTTCCTTTACTGGGGAGGATACTAATGAAAAGGTCCAGCTCTTTGAAAAAGATTACACTTCTGATAGTGGAGAGGTGTTCTAATTTGCTGGGAAGAACTTTTGTTGCCTTAGTATGACAAAACATTAAGAAATTGCAGGGACTCCTGTTGCTATCACTGACAGAATTCCATTATAGACATTAATTGAAGTTCCTGGTCTACAAATCTACTACCATGACTAGCAATCAGTGAAGTTTTGCTTATTTTCCTACTCAAACAAAAACTGCTCTAATTGAAAAGTTATTATACACTGTGTTTGCTTTAACATGAAGGCATATAAGAAAACCAGAAACTAAAGACTAGTTCATCAAACAGAAGAGTTATCAAACAAAGCCATAAAAAGTATCTCTTCCATTTACTTTGTTTGCAGATGATCTCATTTGTATTGTGGGCACAGATTTACCCTGTTCAGATCAAATTTCTATGAATAGAAAAAAAACTGTAACTGTGATAAACACCCACTATTATAACACTTGATTTTTTTCTTCCATAATTGAGCACAGCTTTAGCTGGTGGTAATCTGTCTCTTCTTGGGAAAGGAAATTGTAAAACCTGATTTTTTGCAAGGTATATGGTGTGTTCTTCTGACTCATTCATGTTGCCCAATGGTGCCTGAAGCAGACACTGCCAGTCATAGAATCAAATAATTGTTTGGGTTAGAAGGAACCTTTAAAGGTCAAGTAGTCCCACCCACCTGCAATGAGGAGGGACAGCTTCATCTAGATCAGGTTGCTCAAAGCTCTGTCCAGCCTGATCTCGAATGTCTCTGAGGTGTCTACTGCCTCGCTGGGCAACCTGGGCCGGTAAAAAATTTCTTCCTTATATCCTCTCTGAATCTCCACTCTTTTAGTTTAAAAAAAAAACATTTCTCCTTGTCCTGTTGCAATGGGCCCTCCTAAGAAGATTGTTCCCATCTTTCTTATGGGCCCTCTTTAAGTACTAAAATGATGCAATAAGGTCTCCCCAGAACTTTCTCTTCTCCAGGCTGAACAACCCCAAATCTCTTAACTTGTCCTCATAGGAGAGATGTCCAACAGGTTCATGTCTTTCCTGTGCTGAGGACTCCAATGCTGCACACAGGACTCCAGGTGAGGTCTCACCAGAGTGGAGTAGCTTAGTAGACTCACCTCTCTCAACCTTCTGGTCATGCTTATAATGCAGCCCAGGATACAGCTGGCCTTCTGGGCTGCGAGCACACATTGCCAGCTCATGTGCATCTTTGCATTCATCAGTACCCCCAAGTCCTCCTCTGCAGTGTTGCTCTCAATCTCTTCATTCCCCAGCCTGTATTGAAACCAAGAGCTGCCCTGACCCAAGAGCAGAACCTTATACTTGCCCTTGTTGAACCTCACGAGGCTTTCACAGACCCACTTCTCAAGCTTGTCCAAGTCCTTCTAGATGGCATCCTGTCCCTCAAGTGTATCAAACCACACCACTCAGCTTGGTGTCATCTGCAAACTTGCTGAGGGTGCACTCAATCCCGCTATGTCATTCATGAGGATATTAAATAGTACTGGTCCCAGTATGGACCCCTGAGGGACACCACTTGTCACTGGTCTCCATCTGGACATTGACTGTTGACCACTACACTCTGTATGAGACCATCCAACCAATTCCTTATTCACCAAACAGTCCACTCATGAAATCTATTATCTCTCCAATTAAGAGGGAATGATGTAATGAGTCAAAGACCTTACAAAAGTCCAAACAGACAATATCTATGGCTCTTCCCTTGTCCGCTGATGCAGTCATTCCATCATAGAAGGTCACTAGATTGGTCAGGAAGGACTTGCCTTGGATAAAACTATGCTGGCTGTCTCAAATCACCTCTCTGTCCTCTGTGTGCCTTATCAGAACTTCTAGGAGGATATGTTCCATGATCTTCCCAGGCACAGAAGTGAGGCTGACAGGTTGGTAGTTCCAGGGGTTCTCCTTTCTACCCTTTGTAAAAACAGGTGCAAATTTTCCCATTTTCCAGTCACCAGGGACTTCACCTGACTACTATTATTCTTTGCGTTCAGCTCCAGTCACAATTTGGCCTTCCTGACCCCATCTTTTGTCTTTTTCTTATACGTGGAGATTGAGAACTCTTGTGTTCAATAGGAATCATCCTTAAAGATCTGCCAGCTCTGTTCTGCTTCCTTGTCCCTGAGGGCAATTTCTATAGAGGTCCTATTGACTAATGCCTTGAACAGCTGAAGGGTTGCTTTTCTAAAACGTAGGGTCCTGTCTTTACTCTGCCAGACCCATATCCCTCAGGACTGTGAACTTCACCAGTCTGTGATCATTGCAGCCCAGGCTGCCTGCAACCTTGCCATCACCAGTTAGCTCACTTGGTGACCAATAGGTCCAGTATCACACCCCCTTTGGTTGGGTTGTCTATTATCTGGATTAAGAAGTTACCCTTCATCCATTCCATGAGTCTCCTGGATTGCCTATAGCTCACCATGCTACTTATCTGCAGATGTTGGGGTGGTGGTAGTCCTCCAGCAGGACAAGAGTCTGTGAGAGCAATGTGATATCGTTTGCTGTTAAGTCATGCTGGACTGGAAAGTGAAACAAACTGAACACAGGTTATTAGGGAACAAGATTGTCAATATTCTCTTACTGGTGAACCAGTTACCACAAGTCTGTTACTGTTTTTCCCCCTTGTTTTTCCAGTAAATAAATAGACTGTACAAAGATGTAATAGAAATAAATAACACAAAAACCACCCAAAATCCAAAAAGCCCAAAGCCAAAACAAGTGTGCAAAGATGCCCAGGTATTTTAAGTGGGACAAATACACAAAACAACTACCCTTTGCTTCTTTGATATTTCATGTACTTCAATGTTTTCAGGTGAGAGACAGTGGTAGAAGAGAAAATCTACAGATAGCCCTCTGAAAGCTTTCTCCTTCTCAGACAACCTCAGCAAACCACTCTGTTGAGGACATGAGTAAATATTTACCTCATCAAGACTGTTATGGTGTGCTTAACAGAGGATCAGCTTTTAGTGTAGTCTAAGGGATGTGCAATGAGTAGGCAGGGAACCATTCTGCTTTTTCTGCAGAAGAAAGAAAAAACACAAGAGTAAAATCAAGAGAAACAAGTGGGAAGAAGTAGATCAGTGAAGTCAGGAGGGTCTGTAGGGTAGAAAGACCAGGACTGTGCTAGTAAGGAGAAGTCTGTGAAAGGCAGGAAAGACTAATCTTAATGTCAGAGGGATCAGTTGGGTAAAAAAGAGATGGAAAGAATGAAAATTGAAAATGAGTGAGCAATGGCAACAACAGCAGAAAGCGGAAGCCACTTGCTCTGAGCAAGCCCTGTGAATATCAGTAGTCCAAAAAAACTCTAACAGTTCTACCAGTTCTACTTATTAATGAGATTGAGTGTCACTTTATAGCATTCCTCTAAAAGCAATGAGAACAACTAGGGAATGAAATCCAGGGGTTTCCTATTTTATTTTATTTTTTCCATCTACATGATACAGTACATAAAACTTCATAAAGATGAAATGTAGATATGTGAAGGTTGTATTACAATGGAATAAATGTGCACCCTATAAAACGTGGAACACCATCATAATTTTCATGATGAGTCATCTACTAGTATTCTGGTCCTTGTCCTTTTGTTGTGGAGGAAGATCTGCACATTTTAATTAGAAATGCTGAAGCCATAGTTAGAATCCTGTCTGGGGCAACACTACTGTGAAACACTACTATGAAAATTGTCTGTGGTCACTCATACACAGTAGGATTCAATACTTTCTCCTTTCTATGTGAATCTGAATAAGTGAATTCAAATAATTTGCATTTTTCATCATGATCAGGGAGTTGAAATAATGAAAGGTGATAATGAATATTTTAATTGAAGAATAAAATTATGTTAAAATAGTCTTCAGATTCCTCTTATGCTTTGTTAAAAGATATAAATACTACAATTGTATTGCAATTTTTAGAAATGTATTATAGATTCACATATTTGCTATTCATAAATTTCACTGATTCCTTTTTTCAAAGGTGCTTTATAAAGGATTTAGAAACCTCTTTAATCTTTGAAAATAACAGTGTAGTTTATGATTAAATATCTCCACAGTGTAACTATGAAGATATGTATCTACATCATAAAATCAAAATCAGAATATAGCACAATAAAATCAGTGCAATTTTTTTTTAGTAAATTGACAATTTCCATTATTATACTTTATAAAATATCCTTCAGATGACACGGTCATCTAATACTGTTAAGTTTCTTAGAGAATCACACAGACTCCTTAGGAGTTGCACACTTCACACAGCCAGAGGTGATACTGAAATCTAGCTTGCACCAAAATTTTCCAGTTTAACTTTCATTCCAAGGGTATCTGAGCTCCTTCCATTAAAAACCTTGCAAATGCAAGGTTGAGAAAGGACCATGCAACTCAGAATAAAATGGATTTACCTTAGTGGAGGATCTGAATATTAGCTCAGAACTGTACTTTCAAAATGTTTCTGTTACCTGTTTTAGTATTTGAGGTGTTTGAGTATTAGAACAAACCATGACTGTATCTTATTGATGCTCATACAAGGTCTAAAATAATGATCAACAGGCTTTAAAATTTTATCTGGAATATTATTCAGAAAATTAATATTAAAAATGTATACCCCTTGAAAGGGTTGCCATTATACTTCTATGGCCTAATATCCTGCAATGACTTCAGGAATACAGAGATACAGAGAGCAGACCAGGAAGTCTTGTCAGCAGAGCAGTTTCCACAATATTCTTACTGAAGACAAATGTATACTATTTAGGAGCCACATACATGAATGTATATTCTCTTCAGTATTTCTCTGACTACCAGAGGTCCAGGCCTAATGAGTGCAGAATCCTTTAAATCCTAAGTAATTAGATTTGCAGAGGACTGAGACACAGATATATGTCAATTAATACTTTTAAATATGCAACAAGATTTCCACAAAATATAGTATTTTCAAAATCTATCACTGCAGAAGAAATATTGGTCTCAGTAGGAGTTATGTGCACCATAACTGGAAGGTTAATACTGATTTGCCTTTAAATGCAAAAGCCAGGGGTTGCTGCAGTCCTTATCTAAAAGGAGGGACCCTGGCATCTCCTAAGTGAGCATGCTCTTTGCACTGACAGCTCATCTTGGAGGAAGCAGGCTCATGGGTGAATGATGACATTGCCCCACCCTTGCTTCCGTATGAGTAGCCCTGGGCTCATGCTGCTCCCTCTACCTGCATTTGTTCACCTGTGGTACCCAACACATGATACTGGTGAATGACTGCAAGACAGCATCTAGTATCACGCACCTTGGAAGACAAAAGGCAGGGTGAAATAAATGCCTGAAGGACATTGAGGTACCAGCACTGCTTCATCTATACTCTGCTCTCGCATATATTGACATGATCACAGAACAACAGAGAGCTCTGCATAACTGCTTCCTCTGTAAAATTACTTAATATCTGATGCTAAGGGGTAATGAATTAATTTAATTTGGGGGGGGGTCACACAGTACTGATCAAAAAGTCTGGTGCATGGCATCCTAAAAGCAGGCTACTTGCAAGTAGCAGTATAATTATATGCCAAGGGGGCACATGCGCTTTCTTTGGAAATGAAAAGAAGCTTTTTATCTGAAAGGAAAACAGAAGGTATTTTTGAGAATCAGCTTTCACCTTCCCACATGACCAAAGAATCTTCTCCCAAAAGAGTAATTGTATCTAAACTCCTAGCTATCCAAAAAGGCACTTTTCCTTATCGCCTTTATTGGAGTCCCATTTTGCCCTGTTCCTCACCTCTATAAAGAAAACAGCTCAGCCTTTTAATCAGTTTGCAAACATAAGGATTCATTTGAGAAACAGGTGCTTGTGCTCACCTCACTTTATTTGTAGTTGCTGTCTAATGCCCCATTCCCTTGCCTCAATTCCCCTGCCCTTGCTTGGCGTCTTCCATGATGCAACCTTATCTTCACAAAACAGACAAACGGCTCCCTCCAGGTACTGTGCCAATGCCACTGCTGTGGCAATAAACCAGCAAGTGGGGAAGGAATAAAGGTACACTTACTGAACAAAGAAATAAATGCTTCTTCCAGAGACTGAACACATCACCTTCACCACCCTAAGGTCAGAAAACAGCAAGTTGTTTCTGAACTTCCCTCCATCTGGAAGTGTAATTATGCTAGTTAATCTTAAAATGCCTTTGGCAGCTGTCATCTCATTTTTTACATTATCCTTAAAACTTTTCTAATGGTAAGTACACATGCAGTGAGAAATAATAGCCCTTTGTGTAACAAGTGATACACACGTTTTGTCCAATTCATTTTACAGTGTTTTTCTCTCTTTCTGAAGTTATTATCACAGAAGAGATTGAAAGCAGAGCCATCATACCACAGTTGAAATGTAGCAGTGAAAAGTTCCTTCTTTTTCTCTCCACCTCCTGTTTTTAAACCAAAGGTGTGCAGGATAATAATGGTGGCTATAATATATTATCCCTCAAGAAACCTTAGCCTAATCCCAACACAGCATTTACTGTCCTGTTCTAGGATCACAGCCTACATGTCCCTTCATGCAGCCCCCAACACAGCAGTCATCCCCTGCCATGGACTTCTGCTGATGCCACAGGTTAATTAACACATGGAAGGAGTCAGACCCTGCATAAATTTGATGCCAGCTAAGAGCTATGGGACTAAGACAAACAAGGAGCCTGCAGACTGAGACAGCTGGAGGTACTGGTAAGAGAAACTTACTCTGAAACAACACAGTTTGATGTGCTGAAGTGTTCATCCTCAACAATTTCATTGAATCCAAGATGTGGCAAAGATATCAACTCTAAATTCAGGGAGTACCTAAAAATGCATAGTGATTTTCTCCTTTCATCATTCTGTTTGTTTGTTTTTTAAATTCCTTTATAATGCTCGACTGATGAAAAATACTAACAAAATCATGAGTGAATAACTGTCCTGGGTATGATCCTCAATTAGGTCTCAGGATATGTTGCCTTTTTTCCAACTTGTCCTGGGACAGTGAAGGTTGTCACCTACTGGAATATCCTGCCTCCTTGGTAAAATGCAATCTATTTCCCAAAATAAATTTTATTTCAAATTCAGCAAGTGTTGCTTAAAGCAAAGGTCACCATTAGTTACAGAAGCTAATGCACTGTATTTAATAGTTCTATATCAACACTATGTTTCAGAAGGCGAGGCCATTGTACTTATTCCACCTAGGATTCTTAGCAGGCATTTAAAGCATGATTTCATTAGCCTGTAATAGCCTTTATATATTTTAGCAAAATGCTCAGAGGATTTAATCTTGGAGTTTTCAAGGTAGTTTTATTTTTTTATTTTACTTTTAGCCTAAACATGCTATTTTAAATTTAAATTTTTGAACCCCATCAGTATTGGTATATTTGTTTCAGTGACTAAAAAAACTTAAAAATATAAGTCCCAGCATATGCTGTTGGAAGAAAAATTGAAGGTCACATACCACTGGACAGCCAGTCCAGTATCTACCAAATGATTAAAGAGGGATACGTAACTTAGCACCAGAATGTGGCATGTGGCTGCATGCTGCTGCTTGAATAGAAATCTCTCCACAAAGGAAAATCGCTACTTACCATATATTAAGGTTAGCTTAGTGTAGGATATGTGTATATACTCACTTGCGGTTGACTGACAGACAAAATACACTACTTATCAGCTAGGAATTTTTGTAGTGGTCTTAAAGCAATGAAGCCATTTATAAGACATTCCTTTTACTGAGCATGTTTTCATCAGAAAGGTAGATAACAGAAATAACTTGCAACAGAAATCAGGCTTAATATTTCAAAGCCCTTGAGACCCTGATTAGGCCGTTGCTCTGTCTGTACATAATCTCTTACTAAACTAAATTAATGGTGCTTTGTCCATATAAAAATAGCGCTAAGACTTTCTATCTGGAAAAAACAAGAATCTATGAGCTCCCTGATGTGCAAGCAAGAAAAAAAAAAAAAGTTAGTTAACTAACAGAAGAATGAGATAGGGATGAAAAACGTGGATGGTAAAGCAGACTAAGAATTGATTGGCACAAAATTTTTACTCTAGTTGTAAATTTTCTGAATAGGCTGCGCTTGCTGGGCAGATGACTAATTACATGCTTCTCACTCTGGAGTCTTTAGGCCAAATGCTGCTCCCAGTTACCCAAATATAAATCTCAAGTAAATCTATTGATGTTAACATAGAGTTATGCCAGCTTCACTGACAGCAGAATATGATGCCTTGTTTACAAAATTAAGCTTTAAAAGGTACATCTGTGTGTGCATTTTGATTTGCCAATAAAATAATTTTATGGAGCTAAATTTATGCAAATACTTAGAATTTAAATCCAAAGGAGACCTTATAGTCTTGTATTCATTAAAGATTATGCACCATTTTATAAGAAGGTACTCAAAAATACAATATGGAATACAATTAAATGGAATAAATTCACAGAGGTTTCATTTTTTACCAAGTCTTTGTGCCCTGTGTGCATTTAACTGTCTGCTCCCCTAGAAGCAAAGAATGTATACACCCCAGTGGTAATTTCTGACTACCTTACAAATATCAATAAATTTCTTAAAACAGCTGAGGGAAGAAGAGAGACAGCATTACCACAATGTCACTAAGCAAGCATGGAGTCAGGAGAAATCATGAGCTTGGCCAAAGGCCAGTCTGGGAATGTGAGACAGACAGGGAGAGAAATGCAGTTCTCCTGCACCAGACCTTTAGCAGCACATAAGCTCTTCTTAAGAGATGTAACATCATGTAAGGAGAGGGAAAAGATGTCTATACTGTCTCCCAGATCAACACACACAAAAATTAAGTCAGAGTAACTGGTGTCTGAAGCATGTAGACATTAATTTACATCTTTAGGTACACCATACCTGAACGTATGAAGCTTCTTGTAGTTTGCTTCAAGCCACTGAAGGCAGTAAAATTTATAAAGGTCCACCTCTTCTTTCCCCTGCATGGAACAATTCAACACTGCAGGTGAGGTGTTTGGTATCTGCATTCCAGAAAATAAAAATCACATCAGTCATTCAATATGAGGATCACCTGCAGGCTTTCACACAATTTTTATGCTTAAACCAGCCCTGTTTAAAAGAAACCTTAAGGGATGGCTGGAGATGAAGGAATTCATTTTTAAACTAGGCATACAGAAAAAGTGGTAAAGAAATCATAGAATTGTCAGGCTTGGAAGGGACCTTAAAGATCATCTAGTTCCAACCCCCTTGCCAATGGCAGAGACACCTCCCACTAGAAAAGGTTGCTCAGAGCCCCATAAAGCCTAGTCCTAAAAACCTCCAAGGATGGGGCTTCCACCACCTCTCTGGGCAACCTGTTCCAGTGTCTCACCACCCTCATGGTGAAGAAATTCTTCCTAAAGTCTGACCTGAATCGACCTATCTCTAGTTTTAATCCATTCCCTCCAGTCCTATCACTGCCCAACAGCCTAAAAAGTCCCTCCCCAGCTTTCTTGTAGGCCCCCCTTAAGATACTGGAAGGCCACAATAAGGTTTCCTCAGAGCCTTCTCTTCCTCAGACTGACAATCCCAACTCTTTCAGTCTGTCCTCATAGGAGAGGTGCTCCAGCCTGCTGATCATCCTTGTGGCCCTTCCCTAGACACGTTCCATCACATCCATGTCCTTCTTGTAATACGGGCTCCAGAACTGGACACAGTACTCCAGGTGAGGTCTCATGAGAGTGGAGCAGAGGGGGAGAATCACCTCCCTTGACCTGCTGGCCACGCTTCTCATGATACAGTCCAGGATACAATTTGCTCTCTGGGCTACAAGAGCACACTGACAGCTCATGTTGAGTTTCTCATCCACCAGTACTTCCAAGTCTTTTCCTTTAGAGCTGCTCTCAAGCCAGTCACTGCCCAGCCTATAGCGGTGCTTGGGAGTGCTCCGACCCAGAGGGAGGACCTTGCATTTGGTCTTGTTAAACTTCATGAGGTTGGCATGGGCCCACCTCTCCAGCCTGTCGAGGTCCCTCTGGATGGCATCCCTTCCCT
>JANHGN010025701.1:70073-86975 GCA_024605025.1 Megaceryle maxima | reverse complement strand
ATCACCCTAACTCTTCCAGCAAGGTTTTTCCCTTAAGTCTATAAAAAATGGAAAATTGAAATTTAAAAAAAAAAAAAAAAAAAAAAGAATCAGTAACCCCTATAAGCAAACAGAATATTGTTGTAACAAAGCCAAGCAAATACTATTTCTATTACAGACCTGAAGTTGTTCTTTCAAAAATAAACCAAAACCCCCAAACAAACAAAAAAACCCAACCAATCAAAAACCAAACCAACCAAACAAACAAAAGCCCCAAAAACAACAACAACAAAAAACCAAAACACCACCAAAAAACTTCAAAGTTTGATTCTGCAGGCTATATTTACTGTAACATTAACAAATGTGAATATCTGCTGTCTCTCTGAAGGAGAGAGGGCTGCATATACTCGAAATCTTCCATAAGAATTATTCTGATCTGTACATGGGATGCCTGTCAGCCATTTCCAGGACTAATTGGACTAAAGTATGATACGACCTATTTTTTCCAGCATATTCCAGAGAGTCTTGAGAGTCCTAAATGCTTCAGTCTTTTGAGAGTTTTGTTGTTTTCTATTAGCTACAACTTCATTGTATCCAACTGCCAGCAGAGGGAGAAAACACGATATGAGTATAGAAATATAATACAACACACCATCTCTCATCTGCACTACTGAAATAAATATGCCGTGGTTTCAACCATTTCTTTTCTAGGACAGGGTATGCTCATTGTCAGCTCCCTAGTCTACAAAGTAACCTGATTAACTGTTGGGGTTCCCCCCCCCCGTCTTTTTCCCCTCTCTTTCCTTTTGCCTTTCATTCCATGCAGGCTGAATCTTTATGAGATCTATAAATAGTGGAGGAATTATGCACAGGGGTTTATTATGAATCTAGAAATCATTTCATTGACATTAATGGGAAAGTCTGTCTTCAGGAGAGTGCCACATTTCTAGATGCCATTTCCTGTTCTCAAGGTCCCCTAATGCAATGAACCGGGGCAAGATGGGAATTGCTTTACCTCTCATGCTTTGGTGACTTGCATATATGAGATGGACTGGCAAAGGCTACATTTTTTTTAAATACAAGCAGTTAGTATTCTAGACAGACTGGCTTGTTTTATTTAATGATTTTCTAAGCTTATTGGCACACATGCAGTTATTTTAATCGGACATTACCACATTTCCCCCTAAAGCTGCCCTCCCCACATCTGTGCACCACACAAAGCCATATAATATACTATTTAAATAAAGTGTTTTCTCATTCCTTCATTAGGCATAAAACCTGTTAGTTGTAACTGAGACAAAGGGCAGACAGCTCTTGCTGCTGCCCCATTGCCTCCTAACTTCTGATACTGGGAGGCTTGTCTGGCTAGGTCAGGTGTTTGGTCCTCTCTACATGGAGACTCATGCTCCAGGTGAGGACACAATCATGACTACCAAGTTAAATGCTCTCTGCTCAGGATCCCTATCCTCTTCTACTGCCTGGAGCATGATATTATGTACCACCTTCTTTCAATAAGAGGCAGGGGATGCATTGGTACAGGCAAAGGGTAGAGATCACAGGCATAAATGACTTTCTTATTGGTCATATTCCTAAAGCACTCTGCCCTTTAAGTCTCACAGCTCTTTCCAGCTGTAGCGTGTTACACGCACAGAAGATCATGGACCTAATAGCAAGTGATGGCAGTGCTGAATCATCTCACACTTCTAGCTGTCTACAGGTGCCCACAAGTAATCCGGTGTTTGGAGAATTTCTGGTCCAAGGCTGAATTAAACCAATTATGGAGCGGTGAATGATGAACAAAACCATTAGACACTACTGAATCAAACACCCTCATCTATAAGATGCTCATCAGAAATGGAATAAAACCTGAGTGAGGCCCTTTCTCTGCCAGCAATCAGAGGTTTGTCTCTGAGTCTCCTGTACAACAGACCTCAGTTTCTGCTGCTGTGAAACAGGCTTCTCTGAAACAAAAATCAGGACAAATCCCTCTCTTATCACTTATGTCTCCCTAGGTTAAAAGGGACATCAGAAACTTTAAGGAGAGCTGTTTTAGAAGGCAGAGAAAGTCTTGAATGGGGCTGCAAAAAGGGACAACAGATAACAGTTCCAATAATAGTAGGGGAGAAAAGCTTTATGGTGGTATGCAGAAAAGCAGAGGAGTCCAAGAATTAATATGCACATTGCATGAGAGATATTATGATAAATAAAATTTGCTGCTATCAAAGGCCATTAGAACCATGCAGCACCACCTGCACAGGGGGACTTACAGAGTGAAAGATTATCCATAACATCAGAGAAGGGCTCTTACTGAGGCATAGCAACAGCAGCAACAACCTGAGCACTCAGTCAAGGGGAAAATGGGCCATAATGGATTCAGGACAGAACAAGAAGCTTGCTGACAAGGCCACAGAGGAGAAATGCCAGCTGGCCCTCATCCTATTAAATGACAAGTGGATATAAAATATGTCCTGAGGTTTCTGTCCTCTCTAGCCTGGCAGCACTGAACACCATGAGGCATGGGGCTGCTCTGCATCTCCATTTACAAAGTGCTATGGCTATGCTGACTGGTGAACAGAAAATTAAAGCTCAACCTTTTTCTGCAAAAGGTCCATTTTGAGTCTGGTTTGCTTGCTGTAGGGCTCTTGCAGAGCCAGGTCCCTTTCTTGCACAGAGTTAAGGATACAGGCTACATGTGTCACCATGCAACTGCATAAAGCCTTCCAAGTCAGAACTTCACAGTCAAAATATCTTCATGCATGTGCTATATGATAACCCAATTGGGCCTGACCAAGTGATACACAGTCAGATTGCTTCTCTTCCTGACTGTCCCTGCAAAGAGTTTTTTTGAGTAATATGTACACAGGTTCTGCGCTTTAAACAGTTGCCATGCAGGTGTGTCTGTTGAATATTAATTGTCTCCTAAAAAGGTTATTCATTCAAGAAGCTCAACACCTCTACGTAAAACTAGCATCTAACCAGAAGGTTTGTACTGTACCATTACCTATAATAGCTCATAACAACTTTGGTACCCATAATACCTTTGGTACCCGTAAAGGCAGCTTATAACAGAGTGGCTTGGATTTTTCACCATGTGCCTCCATAGTTATGCTTGCCCAACACTGGTGCCATGACCAATGAGAAGCTAACAGCACTGTATATTGTCCAGCAATGGGATCTAAGGAAGTTGTATACTGCCACAATGATCATAGAAAAGTTTTTAGGCATGACTATTCACTGACAGCTACAGGGCAGCCTCTGGTATCTAAGCAGCTCCCAAATCAAAGCTGGCAGGCAGCTCATGGGCTCAGAGCACAGTGTTAGCAGGTAGACCTGTCTGTATGGAGATCTGTGTTCTACAAAACCAGGCCCATGGCCTTCACTGAAGTCACTGCAGTACAGCAAAGGAAAAGTCAGGCCCTTGCCATGCTACAAGTGGCTTGTGCAGGATTATGGGTGTATTTAATTCAGCAAGGCAAGGAATTTTTACCCAGATTATTTATTGTTCCTCTTTTTTTTTTATAAGGCTGTGGCTTGTTTTCCCTCAAAAAGTCATGTTTCTTACTCTCATTTGTAACTTGCCAGAGGCAAGGAAAGCATAGCAAATACACAGAAAGCAAAGACCTAGCAGGATAATTCATTTTAGACTTACACTGCTAGTGGCATTTGCTGCTTGTATCAACTTCTACAAATGAGGCCGGCATAGGGAAATGGTTTCCCAAGCAGCAAGTCATACAGTATATTTAGAAAGTACTGATTCACTTAGAGAAGCATACAGTCAGTGAATAAAAGCATTAGATATGGGAATCAGCACATTTCATAGCATCAATATGCTGCCGAGGGGGCTATAGCCAGAGCTCATATGCTTATTGTTACCTATTCCCATCACTGGGAAGAAAGCACAATTAAAAAAATTGATCTGCTGGAAACAATGCTTAATAAAAAGAAAAAAAAATATATATATCTTGAAAGCAATTCTACATTTTCAAATATCGTTCTCCACTTAATTTTGCCTGAGTCGTTTGTAAACAGCTATAAATATCTAAAAATCAAGCTCAGGTTGCTTAAACTTGATTCTGCTTCCGCTTGGATCACTGTTAAGTCTAGAGTAAGTTAACTGAAGTTAATGTAGAAACAAAGGAATAAAACCAATGCAAATGAAATATGAATTAGACCTCATCTATGAAAAAGGTTTAAGAAAAATAATCCAGCTTCAATTTGCTGATTCAATCAAGCAAAGAACAATCAAGAACAATTAAGAACAGTATTGGCAGAAACAGATATAGAAGACATGACATTTTATGCTCTTTGTATAACGCCCCCTTTTTTTTTTTTTTTTTTTTAGGAGACATGACATAGTACCTGAATTTGTCATTTTAGGGGGATTGGGGGGACATAGTTGTGATCTGATAGCTCTCACTGTTTGGGGATTTAATTTTTTTCAATTATTTGTTAGATAGCACATGCAGCAGACCAAATTCTCAACTAATTTAAGCAGATGTAGCACCTTTAATTTCAGTGCAACTCTATTAATTCATACTACTGGTCAGCACTGACATTTTCATGAAATGTATTAGTAGAAGCCAACGCAACTTAACAACGCAAGCACAGTAGCATTTGGTAGGGACTGAACTAGCTCTTTTTGTTAATGCTAAGACCAGAAAGAGCCATTAGATTATACAGTCTGATCTGCTGGACAGCACACAGCCCACTCACTGAGCCAAAAAGTCTAATTAAAATAGGTTAGAATTTGATCCTGATCATGTACAAAAAATACCATCCAGGTAGCTAAGAATGTTGAAAGAGAGAATGGACTGACCAGCATCCATCCAAAACCATCCAGTCTCTCTCCAGCTCTAATTATATCTCTAGTTGTGCATTTAAGAAGGGGGAAAAATTAAAAAAAAAAAAAAAAAGAAAAAAAAAAATTAAAACCACACTCATTAAGGCCTGCAGACATTTGACTGAAGTACAAGATTTGGTAACTAACTGAAATGACTAACTAGCTGAATTCAAAATAAAAATGTCATGAATACACTGAGAGTGAAGCAGAAAATTTTGTTTTCTTCCTCATTAATCCATACAGGCAGTCCAGACTAAAATTCTCTGTGGAATGAATTTGAGAGACTCCTACTGTCTACTCATCAGGTAGATTATCTCAACATTTAATTATCCTATTCCTGCAGAGTGACTTATCGTAGAATCATAGAATCATTATGGTTATAAACAACCTTCAAGATCATCAGCTCCAACAGTCTACTAAACATTATCAGGACCACTAAACCATGTCCTGAAGTGCCACATTTACATGGTTTTTGAACACCTCCAGGGATGGTGATTCCACCACTTGCCTGGGCAGTCTGTTCCCATGCCTAACCATTCTCTCAGTAAAGAATTTTTTCCTAATATACAACCTAAATCTCCCCTAGTGAAACTTAAGCCCATTTCCTCTCATCCTATCACTAGTAACCTGGGAGAAGAGACCAAAACCCACCTCACTACAACTTCCCTTCAGGTAGTTTTAAAAAGCAATAAAGTCTCCTCTCAGCCTCCTCTTTAGATTAAACAATCCTAGGTTCCTCAGGCACTCCTCATAGGACATTTTCTCCAAACCCTTTACCAGTTTTGTTTCCCTTCTCTGAACTTGCTCCTGCACCTCAATGTCTTTTTTATACTTCAGTTCCCCAAAATGAACACAATATTCAAGCTGTGGCCTCACCAGGGCCAAGTACAGGGGCACAATCACTTCTCTACTACTGGACACACTATTTCTGATATAGAACAGGATGCTTCTTGGCCACCTGGGCACACTGCTGGCTCATGCTCAGACCCCACATCCTTTTTTCCCATGTAGCTTCCCAGCCACTCCTCCCCAAGCCTTTAGCATTGCCTGGGGTTATTGTGACTGAAGTGCAGGACCAGACACTTTGCCTTGTTAAACCTTATCCCACTGAACCCAGCCCATAGATCCAGACTGTCCAGATCCCTCTGCAGAGCCTTCCTACCCTCGTGCAGATTGACACTCCCGCTCAATTTGGAGTCATCTGCAAACTTGCTGAGGGTGCACTCAATCCCCTCATCCAGACCATCAATAAAGATATTAATCAAGACTGTCCTCAAAACTGAGTCCTGGGAAACACCTCTAGTGACCAATCAGCAATTGGATTTAGCTCAATTCACTACAACTCTCTGGGCTCAGCTTCTCTGTTCCTTCTCCTTCCTGTGCCTCTTATTCTGAAATGGAATTAGTTCAACTTCACCTTCCAGCTATTGAACTGTGATACACCTGGTAACAGTTGTTGTCCTTTCACTTTCCATGTTTCAGCGCTGATTTTCAGCCATGAATTACCCTTAAAATGTTGCATGCAAATTGTTCAGAAGTATGAAATAAACTGCTGCAACCAGTGGGTCACTTCCAATTTCTCTGTATCATACAAATCTCTTAAAAGCCTAGCAAAGAGTTAAGTCTCTGTACATGCTAATTGAGCATGTACGAACATTTTCTTTTATCACTGTTGAATTCTTCCATTGATTTCACTCCAGAAGTTGCACATCCTCTTTCAGTCTCTCTTGGACATTATTAATTCTATTACCAGTCATCTTTTCTGAGAAAGTCTGCAGATCACAAGGTTGTATCACTGTTTATCATGTCAATAAACACTAAAGAGCATCAGGCACCAGTTTTAAGGGGGAACTATTAAAAACGATGTATCTTGCACTGCTAAATCTCCATTCCCTGTGTGCTTTGTAGACAAGGTAGATTTTTTTTCCACTAACACGTCTGATATTTTATCTCACAGAAGGCAACTTGGTTTTTAATCATAATACAATTTTAGTACTAAGTCACATAAATTCAAGGATGGTATATCAAACAGACTTCCAAGTCTAGAGTACAAAAATCCTGCCAAACCATCCTCCACCAAAAAAAAAAAAAAAAAAAGAGAACAACCTCCCACCAGCATTAACATTTACATTAAATAATGCCTGTCTGAAACAGAATTTTTACACATTTCTAAATCCCAGTTTATAACCACCCATGGTGTTAGCTGAAGCTAATGAAGGAATCATGAAGGAAAGAAGTGAGCAAACTCATTCACTGTACAAATAGCTATAACCATCCTCACCACTACCAGCAGAGATCAGCTCGCCTTCCCCTGTAAGACTCAGCTGTGTCTCCCTCTGTTGAATGGAGTGGGTTCATCCTCTGGTTGCGCTCTAGTACCAAACCACTCCTGGCTACTGCTGGCCTAGCTACATTTCTTTGTATGATTTTAGCACTTACATCATCAGTCACCCACTTGACCTTCAATATTTCCTTGGCTTCCCATAAGGCATGAGCACACAAGTCACATGCTTGCAAGCACAAGAGTTGCTTACAGACACTGCACACCAAATGCAAACAGACATTTTCACATCATCCAAGCCAGGTTCTTCAAAATAGTAAACAATAAACATTTGCTCCTCCTCTTTTCAACAGAAGCATATCATTTATAGCTAGAAATGGAATGATACGGTCTAAAAGTTTCTCTCTTCTTGAAGACTGACAGTTCTCTCTGATGATAGCTTTGGATGTAGAAAGCTCTCAGGAAAGCAGAAGCATTAAAAATAAATGCAAGATGCTTCATGAATGTTGTAACATACTGAACCTTCAGGATAAATTATTTATACCAAAGGTTGGATGCGCCATAATAGCATCCACCCAGCATCTAAGAAATGTATAGGAAACTGGAGAGCAAACCACACCGACTAACAGAAAGAAGCCTGCCAGCCACGGCTGCAAGCCTAGTAGGAAAAATTACATAATGCTTAACTAAAATTATTCAAAGAGAGCAAAAGGATGACCAGTTCGCTTGGGGGTTTTTTCTCCCCTGATTGTCTACAAGAACACAAGGATCAGAGGATGTTGCAGAATTACAAATCCAGTGTATTTGTTCATGAGTGCAAGAGCACTGGAATAGGCTGCCCAGGGAGGTTGTGGAGACTCCTTCTCTAGAGACTTTCAAGACCCTCCTGGATCTGTTCCTGTGTGGCCTGACCTGGGTGTTCCTGCATTGGCAGGGGTGTTGGACTCAATGATCTCTGGAGGTCCCTTTCAACCCCTACCATTCTATGACTCTATTATGCATCTATATTTCTATGCAAATAAGAGAAGCCATAGCTGCCAAGCCTTCACTTAAAAAAAAAACAAACAAAAAAACAACAAACTTTAGATTTCCAATGCAATAATATTATAAAACTCTTTTAATTGAGCATCTCAGTTCTTACATTGCATTCAGCATATATTAACTAGCACTTTCCAGTAGTATGGTATTAATGGGTAAAAGATTAGCCTTGGCCAAGATACCTTCTGGAGGTAGTTGCAATCACACTGCAGCAATCAATCACCTCTCCCAGGATGGGGTTACATGATAGAGAAAAATCCATTGCATCAGGCAGCTGATAGAGCACAAAACACACACTCCCCTCAGCTCTGCACAGCACCATATTTTAACTCCATCTCCTTGTTATTAATATATAATATTCAAGTGTTGAAACAAAACCCCATATGCTAATCTGGGGATGCAGATCTTCTCACACCATGGCACAGAAGCAGGAGATGGGAGCTTGAGGTAAAATACTAGGGGGAACTTACTCCCCCTCTTTTTATCCTTTATAAGTAAATCCTTAGTTTCACATTCTTTAATCTCCATTTTACACCACTGGCAATCATCTCTATCCAAACCAAGCATCTGGAATCAAGTGCTGAAAAAGATGGTGCAAAGTGATCAGTGTATAATTTCTAAAGTTACCTTTATATTCTGAAAGCTCCCTTTACCACCTGAATGTTGTTAGATCACAACACAAACACACACACCCCCCTGACAAGTGAAACCTTTCAGTCTGAAGTCTGTCCTGTAAGAGGCATGTGTGTGATGAGTACAGCCAGGTACACTCTTACATATGCATTTCAGTCATAAACCATTCTGCAGAAGGGAATTGTCCATGCACCACCTTCAGGGCCATCTGTAGGCTATACATCATGCTTGGTGAAAGCCCCTGAACTCAGTAACACCCAGTTTATTGTCCAAGACTGTCACCTAATATAACAGAGTACAAATTAATCATTTTTACTGGTGTTGTGAAGCTGAGCATGGGAGGACAGGATGAAGCTGAGGGGCATACTAACTGTCAATAAAGGACCTGAAACACTATTTCAGAGTGTTTTTCAGAATGGGCAACAAAGAGGCTGCACTTGCACTGTGGGTTGCTTTGTAGGCTACAAAGGCACAGGTGTCTACTTTGGATTTTTCATAGACCACTTGGAAGTGCACAAACACCCTAGACAATGGGGTAGTAACTCCTTATTTCAGTATTTTGTCAAGATACAAATTAAACAAATTCTCATTTCTCACTGCAAATGGGTAGAGAGCTCCATGGTAAGACAGACGCTATGTATATAACAAGTGCTAATAGTTTCATTTTAAAATCAGATGCACATTTTAAAAAAAACATGAGGTGTAGAAAGATTTATAAAAATAATTCTACAGCCAAACAAACTATTCAAACCTGCACTGCATTTGTCATCAAATATATTTGCATTCAAATGTTGGGAGGGGGGTAATTTTAAATTTGTCATTGGAAACAAAATTCCATCGTGGCATACTTAGATGCAATTCTTTTATTAATCCCACTATGAATTCTGAGTAATTCCACTGTTATCAAAACTATAATGGTATAAAAAACCACAAAAAGTGTGAGGACAGTTATATTCAATACCACAACTAGAGTAACAAGATGAATAACAGACAAATTGAGGCAGAACTTTAGCTGGTGTGAAGCAACTCACAGATTTCAGTCTAGCAAGGTGAATTTACATCATCTGTGGCTGTTGTTCCATTGTCAGCAAGTCCTGCTTCCTCATCCTTAGATTAACAAACCTGTTAAGAACATGGAAACATATGCAAAAGTAGGTGTAATGATTAATTCGATTAAAATCTCTGAATTAATTTGCAGTAGGCCTTATAAATGGACAACATCAAAGTTTTGGAAAAAAAAGCCATTAAAATCCCCATAACTATTGAACAAATTCAAGGCTTTGACAGTGATTCATCATTTCATTACAATTAAAAACTAATTGTATACCTAAATAAATAATGTCAGTTTTATGTATGACAGTGAGGAAAAAAAGATTTAACAGTTTAGAGACACTCTAGTCCTTTCACTACTGGAGAGGATTATACTGCACAATAATTTTTTTTTGCTAACATCAGCATTTATGCTGTAGCATTAAATGAGAAGATCAGAATGATCCATTTCAGCAAAGAAATTGGAGCAATAGCATTAATAAAATCACAGAGGCCAGTCATCTTGTGCACCCCAGGGAAATCCAGTTTTGCACAGTTGGTGTTTTGAGGCACATATGTGACACAATTAGTATAACAAAATAAGTTTCTCCTTGGTGAAGCATTTACTACAAATTGAGTCATTAATCTCATTTATAAAACAGGCACGATGGCTAGCACACTGCAATTGGCCGAGGAGATTGCTTCTCATTAGTGTGTGAATAGCTCAATCTTGTTCACTTTAAATATGGGTCATTTTAACTAAATACAAATACTTCAGCCACAAGACCCTGCGAGAACTCTTCCTATATTTATATGAAAAATTTAAAGTTCCAACATACTCGTGATGCTGTGGGCTAGCACCTACCTGGACTACACTAGATCCATGGCAACAGGCATATATTAGTCATCATTTTAAAGATGAAGACTCAAAGCTCAGAGGGATTCAGGACTAAATCCATTGAAAGACTTCATCTTCTAAAACAGGATGCAAGTACAGTGAGGCTCCTAAATTCAAACAGTGATTCATAAAATCCCTGTTGAGTGGCTACCAAAATCTGAAGCTGCCTATGCTTACAATACATCCACCTACTGAAGCATTCAAAATGTTTGTTACCTACCCAAAATTGCTCAGACTGAGCTACTTGGTGTATGCCTCCTGCCTCATCCTTGTCATGTTTGAGAATATGTCTTTCTTCAGCATAAGCTCTTTCTGGTGTTGAATCCAGACTCCTTTGCCCCGTATATTATCTTGCAGGAGATCTGCAGGGTCAGGGCCAGTCCATCACAAGTCAAGGACCACTGCTAGTCCTGAAGGAATAGCTTGTGCTTTCTAACACCAAATACAACTTAGTCACTACTTGTGTCAACAGGTTTCATCCTCCAGCTTGGAAAGGTAATCTAACCCAACTCTAAAGTCACTGCTTTCCCTTCCTTCATTAGGAACTTTCTTATTTTGGTAGACAAAATATTGAGTAAACAGAGAGTGATGATCAGCAGGTGACCAAGCAGATTGTGAATCCCTTGACTGACTTCCAGCATAACTCCCTTTTGTCTAGTAAGAGCTTCTCCACGTAAAGAAAAGCAATACAAGATATCACCTGTGTTCTTTGTAGGTCTTTTCCTTCAAGTACTTAATTTTAAAGCCTTCCTCCTCTGCATGCATAACCACTAGGATGACTCATTCCATATTTTCTTTACTTCCATTATATCACTTAATGTAATGCAGTGCCACTCCAATACCACCAGATACAGAAAACAGCCCATCAGATCAGTGCTACAAAAACCTACAGCCCATACAGGGAGGATAGGAAAGACTACACACCCTTCCTCACAGTACAGACAGTTTTTGATTGCTTTTAAGTTAAAACACACCCTCATACCACCTGTTAGGAGTTTCAGTCCCGCTCCAAGGTCTGTCCCATCAACAGAGTCATTACTGGGTCAGGCATGGACTTTGTATAATGCAGGCTCCCTTCACCCTGCAAAGGCAACAAGCTCCAACACGTCATGGTTGTATCATTTAAACAGTTATCAAGTCCTAATCAGTAGAGGGATGAAAATCTGGCTTTCTTCAAGGTATCAAAGACAACTTTTGTTGTTTTTGTTTGTTTTGTTTGCTTGTTTTGTTTTGTTTCAAACACAGCCAACCACAAATTCATGTTAGCTGATACAATCAGCAGACTTTGAAACCTCACATTAAAACCAAAGTGCCAGGTATGCAGAGAGGCTTAAAAAACCCCCTGCAAAGAAAAGCATGAAGAGGTCCTTTAAAATACCAGAAAGAGCCACTCTTACATGTAACAACTCAACAAAAGTAAGTCTTATCAGGTTAGAAAGGAAGAGGCTAGCCCAGACAGCTGTATGCCTCTTGTCTGCTTCCTAGAGACACAGGAATGACTTCCACCTCTAAAGTTCCAGCTACTCAGGAAGGGTATTTAAAGGGACAATCAGTAAGGTTAAGGGAAATGTTTTCGGTGGGTTAGTTATTGAGGAATTGCTGTGTTGGTAGCCATTGGACTATAACGTCCTAAAGAGGACCTTCTGCACAGTTGTGCTGTATTTTCTTTGTATGCATACATATGTATAAAAAATGATATCTAGAACTGATGGTGGCTTGTCCTAGATTGATTTGTTGGTAGTTATAAATGAAAATATTAGGACTTAACATCAAATCCTTGTGCTATGCTCAATAGGGCTCTTTTCTGAAATATGGGTACACAGTTGCAGCTCTAAGTGAGGGAACATGCTTTCATACAAGATCCTCTTGAATAAGTTGCAAGACATTTGGGACAGAGTTGGTCAGATGCAAACCACTTGCTACATTATAGCATAAAGGAATCATCTGACTTGCTGAAGCCTCTAGACATTTCCTCATTTAGCTAGTCAGAGTGAACAATTAATCAAATAGTGCATGTTCTTTCTGAGAATTAAAAAAACATTAACACTTTGAATACTATTATTACAAATTTTCATCAGTCACTGCACTTCCTCGATCCCACTGAAATGGAAAATGCTGTTACTTTTCCTGCTACTTCCATCCTAGGAGGAAGCCAAAAAGGTGATGAATCTCAGAGAAATGGAGCATCTATGTCTCACTTTTGCAGCCTAGAAAGCCCCAGAAGACTTGGCTAAAGTCTGGATCCAGGACTTCTGAAAACAGATTTATGATGTTATAAGCAATTGTGGCATCTGAGAGTAGGATTACACTTCTTCACAATGGTCTTATTTTTTTTTGTGACTGCAAGCAGGGCTTTCTCATCTGCTCTTTCACCTGGCACTACTTAACCCTCTTCTGGAAATCCTCCTGCAATCTTGAGAAATGTAGGAAGTAATGACATTAATCCACTGCTAAATGTCCTGGCAGGAGTTAAGGTACAGCATTCATTGAAGGCTATTAATACTTGTAATTGTAATCCACTGTGGCATGTGTTTTCTGTTTGCACTTTCATTGCATTTCTAGGCGATATAATTTTTTTTGTTGTTGCTCGGAGTAAATACAGGAACTTTATTAACAATTAGAGCACTTGCTGCTGTTTGTGAAATATTAGCTGACCTACTTCATTGCAGTTTTAATTAGGTATTACTCCCATGCTGTTCTCGTCCCTGTGGGGATTATGCAGTTGGCACTGATATAACTATTCCTACAGCAGGGTGATTCACCAGGAAAGAGGCTGTTTAGAAATACGTCATTCAAGGTGAAGGAGCACCACAGTGCATTACCTGATCCATGCCAGCCTGTTGGATCCCAGATCAGGAATTAACAGGGCAGGGCTGCAGGTGTCCAAAACAGAGGCACAATTATGTGTCCACCTGAGGTCAGTCCTGAATTTCCCCTGACCAAAGCCTTCCTGCAAAAAAAAAAAAAAAAAAAAAAAACAACAACCCACTGTAGTGAAAGTTCTGAAAGCCTGGAATTACACTCAGGGATTTGTCACCTGCAGACTTAGATGTAGGTATTGACTATCTACAAGCCATTTTAACAGTTGTCAAAGCTGTTGTTTCATTTCCCAAAATAGGTCTTTCTGCCTCATGCCTCAATAACTGAACGAATTCCAAATATACTATTTTTAGTTTAAAAGAAGTCTGTTGAGAAACAGCAAGCTCTTAGATTATTTTCTTCCTTTACCCATCAGTAGAACCATGATAGCACAGTTATTTTTTTGTTGTTTCACTATGGTAGTTCAGTTGTATGCTGCTAACTGCAAAAATGTATTCCCTGGGAATTTTTACAATTCCCCCCCTCCCTTTGGCAAGATGAATAACTATGCAAAATTTCAGTGCTCTATGTCCAAAAATAAGCAGCAATATATTGAGCAAGGATATGATTCTATGACACATAAAACAGATACAGTTCTACACACATCAAAGTAATTTCAGAAGCAATTATGGATGAAACACAAATCAGGGTAGTCTGTACTCCTATTGAAGTGTCCCAGGGGAGAACAAATCCCTTAACTGCCACTCTCCTCTAAGTATATGCAATGCCACTACATAGGATGCAAAGAAATGGATATCTATGGCTGCTTCGGCTGGCATTTGAAAATAACCAAAAAAAAAAAAAAAACAAAAAACCAAAACCTTAAAATCTTCCACAGCAGTGAGGTTTTGAACCTTGAACACATCAGGTGTATTTTTCTTGGTTTATTTTCTTCTTCCTCTCAGAAGGGCAGCTTTTGATGTAGCCTTCCTTAATCTATGCCTTGGGCCCTGGACCTCCCTGATTTTCACCTTTTTCCTTCTGTTTATGCATTTTATGAATTATTAAAATCATCCTAAATCTGTCTTTCCTATTAAAAATGAAAGCTAAATTTGCCACAGCAAAATTCAATAAAACTGATGTCAGAGTCTGATCTTTCATCTTTAAAATCAAGTAATTTTCTCATTAAAGAAATTCAAAAACCTCACGTTCCTCAATAAGAGGTGAGTGGCAGAACCTCCAATCATTCCAAATTCAGGCTTGGATGAAATCGGACATCATCTCCAGTTGGGAGGCTTCACATGTAGCATTCTTCTCCACTTGTTACAAAAGGGTATATGTCAAGATTTCCTAGAATATCCTTTCTACTGCTTACACAAGACACTTAGCACCAGAAAATTGTCTGAGGAAATGCTGTATAATCTGTGAATTAGCTGTTGTACGTGAGCATACAAAATTTTTTGACTAAGTATTTCTAGGTAATATCAAACAACACCTTTGCATGGCTTTGAAAACACTTCAGATCTACAAAGGTAAAACTTTCCCTCACATCATCATCTACAAATTTCATGTGTGGTGCCTTAAACATGTACAGACTCTTACCAGCCTCACCTCATGCTCCTCCCACTTCTCTTTCCAATAAGCATACCCTTCCCTCTCAGTTCCCTACTGCATGCTTACCTCAAGGAAATTTAGACTACCTCTATATTTGATAACTTGGACAGAACTAGTTCTGAACTCCTGACAAAAGAATTATAGCATTTATTGCACAAAGGTATGGTGTATTGGAAGATCAGTCCTTTTTAATAATATATTTTCAAACCCTCTGGACTTAAGAGGAATGGAAGAAATTTTAAAAAAGGGAGTCTGAAATGTCACACAAAGCATATGTTCATCCAAGCCAGGACAGCGTGCATGCAGTTCAATCACCACTCACAGTGCAGTTCATTCAGCTCGTGGGGCAGCTCAGTCTGACCTTCAGAGCAGTCTGGGGAGGCAAAACCAGCAGAGGGCAACTACACCTTGCTTTCTGACTGGGTAGGGCAGGTACACATAGAGTCGAGAATAACACAGCCCATTCTGACAGCAGATTAGATATTGATGTTACTGTTGAAGTGCAGTGTTATCCAAAACAAACTAAAAAAAAAGAAAAAGTTATTTCAACCATAGGAAACAGGGACGGAGTACTCCTAACTACAGTATAAGCTGGATAGCTACAATAATGAACTACCCTGGTTTGGGACATACCTGTTAGACTTTTGTTCACTCGTTAGGCTTTGATTTGTCACAGCAGGGCTGTGACTGTTCTGCTTGTGCTGTAGCACCTTGTAAAGGCTGGTTCACTTAATGAAGCAGTCTTCCTCCCATTATCTATAAACTTCCATTTAAACCACAACAGGCTTCATTAAGGTGACATAAAATGCGTAAGTTTTGAAGCCTTTCCAGGAGAATTTAATTGCACAACTTCACAATGACTTTTATAGGACCTGTGTCAGGAATCTCTCCCAGCTACACAAAACAGAGTACCATAAAACCCTGTTTCCCCAACAGCAGTCCCCTGCTTCCATTTCCTGCCCCCCGAAGGGAGTGATGGACAGTGTCTTTTTGTTATGACTCAGGAGACCTACGAGGCCATACCTAAAAGAGCTGACCCAAATACACAAATGAAGAACAGAAGTACTTCTAAAAGTTTTGGTATAGCAGAATGGTCCACCTGGCTATGGATCCACTTTAGAGGCCTCAAAGATGTCAGCTCTGCCATTACTTCTTCTCATTTCATTTAGCTTTTGCAGGAATATGGGACTGACTGCTGGAACTACACAGATGAGATTGAGAGCAGAGGAAATACAGGAACAGAGGAATAATTTTGAGTGAGCAAAATAAGGTGGTTATTTTGTATTTGCACAGGCTGTAGTCTGTACAAAGAGCTCCATATTCTATTCTATATATCTATATGCAGAAAGCATTCAATGAACCTCAATTCTGTCTGAAGGATGTAAGTGTAATTAATACAGGGTTCAAATGTGTAAAGTAGATCTCGCATAACCAAAATTGGCACAGCTTGGTTATGTTGCAAAAGCTTGGTATGAATCTACTGCATATGCAAATAGTCTAAGCATCTAGTTGTATAGCAGTCAAGCTGCTGCTCTCTGTAGAAAGGATGAAATTTAATCTCTGTGTCTCCTGATCATCCTGACTTCTTAAACATAATGACAACAGTACATATCTTATCTACCTATAACACACCATGCCATAGCAGGCATGATCAAGTATAACAAATCTGAGTCATGATGTAGGAGCAGTAAAGAAGGAAAGAAAAGGAAAAAAAAAAAAAAAAAAAGAGACACACATTTGAAAAACTGTATGTTTTTTGGATATTTTTCCATAACTAAAGTTTAAAAATCA
>JANHGN010025701.1:39060-69973 GCA_024605025.1 Megaceryle maxima | reverse complement strand
GGGGGGGGGGGGGGGGCGAGCACGGGCCTAGGGGTGATGGCGGCCCGGGGGGTCTGCGGAGCAGGAATGGGGCGGGATTGGGGCGGGGGGAAGAAGCGGGGTGCGTGGGGGGTTGGGGGCCTGGAGGTTTCCCCTGAGGCTGTGAGTAGGGCCCTGAGGAGTTGGAGCGGGGGCTGCGGGCAGGGTGGGCCCTGAGGGAGCAGAGGCGGGTGTGGGAGAAGCAATGGGAGTGAGATCCATAGGTTGCCGGGGAGATGGGGAGGGTCTCTGGAGGCATCGAACTTCGTGTAGGGCTGGACACCCCCCTACGCGGTGTAGCACCAGCCTACCCGGGGCGGGGTTCGAGCCTGGCCGGGAATCTCGCAGGGTGACGTTTGCTGGGGTGTGTGGTGTGAAGGGGACCCTTGAGCTCGTCTGGGGGGCTGTGCCCCCCCCCCACCTAGAGTGGCTGGTTTTCTGTTTGGAGGGGCAGCAGCAACTGGGCTCGGGGCTGGAGAGCCTCGTGGTGCTGGGGGATGCTCTGAGGAGGCCTTGGCTTTGGCTGGGAGGAGAACTGAGAGCCTCCCAGCCTGTCTGCAGGAGATAAGGAAGGAAACTGGGAATTTCTGGGCTTTTCCCAGAGCAAGTAAGAACTTGGGAGGGGTCTGTGTGCAGTGGGGGCCTGGGCACGAGGGTCAGCAGGGGAGTTGTTTGGGGCTCAGCATGGGGCAGTTCCTGGAGGACAGCTTGGCCCTGGGGTGGGATGTGCCACCATGTTATTGCTGAGCATCAGTCGCACCTCGGGAGTTGGCATTTTCTGTTGACCCAGACGGGGGGGGGGGGATTTGTCAACCCCCCACCCACCAGAGACTGCAGTGTGTGCTTAATATAGAGCTTCTTGGAATCCGTGGCAGTTTGTTGTTTTTTGTTTTGTTTTGTTTTGTTTTTTAAAGAAACCTTTCTAAACCCTTGTGCTTCTGGATTGTAACAGCTGTAAATATTTGTTTGGAGGGAGAGAAAACTCTTTTTCTTTTGGTTGTTTGCTCTGTGGCAATCCCTTTTCTTTACCTGTGGGGGTACAACCTACAACCGCTGCTGCTTCTGGGGGAAGAGTGATAGGGGAGTGGTGGGTAGCGCCCCACTTTTGAAGGGCCCAGCCTTTTTCCCCCAGAGCTGGATGGTTCCAAAGCATCTCTGTTGGCAGGGACAGAGGCCGGGCTGGTGGTGGTGGCCTTGCTGGCATCCAAGGCTCTATGGCTATCGGGGGCCATCACTGCTTGTGTAACACAAGTACCTGTTCCAACAGGAACCGCACCAACACATTTTTCTCCTCCCCAGTCTTCTCGCATTGGGCATTACCAGCTAGCTGTCGGGAGGTAATAACTCTGTGTGTGCAGATCTGGACTTGCCAGCTACGGAAAATGGCTTTACACCCCACCAGGGCAGTAGGTCAGGGGTGTATCTGCAAGTCCTGGTGAATGTGGTCATGCAAACGTGCTTTAGATGACTGTGGCTCTGCTTAATTTTGATAAAATCCAGCTCGAAGGTGTTTCAGCTTTCAGGGGGGAGGGGCAAGGTGCCTGTGCAGCTTTGGTTATGGGGTAGCTTTGTTTGCGCGCTTGAAATAAAGCAAAAGAACACGTCGTGAGCAGCCTCGGCCCCGGCAGATTTTATTGTTAACACCAGCTTAAAATATTTACCCTGTTAAATCAGGCAAACTCTGCATGGGCCATAAGTTAGATCGTAGAGCTTTCCAAGAATGACTCCTCTAACTGGAAATTAAAACCAGTGTCCAACAAGCATTCTTGAACTCCTTTGGCTTCTTGGCCAGACAGCTCGGGTTGGTTGGTTGTGTTGGGATTTTTTTTTTCCCTGGGTACAGCAGCGCTGCCAGGAGTGGATGCTCCGGAAATCGCTGTTGCGAAAGGAGTGAAGTAAAACGTCAATTCTCTTAACAGCAAGCAAAGTTCACTGGGTGTTGACCAGTGGAAATATGTTCTCCGCCGGCATGGCCAGCGCAGTTCTCTGAGTGGGCCGGGGAGGAATCGCTCGTCTCGAGGGAGAACTGCATTACAGAGGTGAAACCTCCACTTGTGGAACCAGACCCTGGTGTGGGAGGTCACTCTTGGCCTCAGTAGTTAAGGCTCTGCCTCTCCAGCCTCCCTGTTCTTGGATTGCAGACCCATATATTTCTTTTTTCATCAGAAAAAAAACCCAATTTCCCTGGGCATTAAAGCCTCTCAACAAAGGTCTTCCAGTGCTTGCTGACTTCTCCGGGCTTCTTGAGTGGCCTGAGGGGTGTTGGAATATGGACAGGCATTAACCAGCTTGTTAGTTAAACTCTGAAACAGCACATGCCAGGCACCCACAAACACCCAGCATTGGGTTTGAGCCTCGAACACTGTCGATAACGACCTGGGGCATCTGCCTCAGCTCAGCAGGACTCCCCTCCACAGCACGGGCATGGCACAGGTGGCTCCCAAACTGGTTTCCTAACAAGTTAAAACACAAAATAGGTGTCAGACCAGAGCCTGGCAAGGGAGTTTGGAGCCATATGGCTGTTTTCTGAGTTGAAGAACAGCAGCAGCAGAAATGTCAAGGCTTCTTCTAATTAACCTATTAATGATGAGGCTTCTGTCAACTGACTTGTTTAAAATTTATTTAGAAGGTCTCCTTTTGTGTTGCTCGAGTAGAGGCAGGGAAAGTTCTTCAGCTTAAAAGTGAGAGCGCATTCTTCCTGCCTTTTATTTTTTTTCCATTTAGTGCATGTTTTCTAGTCAGCCGTGATGTGTTCGTGTCAGTTCAGCCCGTGCCAGGGGACCACAGCCAGCTTGACAAAGTTGAGACTCTCGTTTCCGACTTTAAATATCCTGGTATAATTTTTAGTTTCTGGATGACTTGCGTGAAAGCCCTTTTTTCATAGTACCTTGCAGTTAATTTTAACTCTTGTTTTCATTCAGCAGCGGGTCAGTAGATTTCGTAACAAAGGAGATGTTGAGATCCGAAAGTAGGAGAAGTTGATGGGGCAGCGAGATGCCGGGGAGGTGGTGGTGCTGGACCTGCAGAAGGGCAGAGCTGCTCGTTTCTCAGCTCATTTGTAAGGTTAACAGGAGTGGTTTGAGCATCCAGAGCTGGCCTGGCACTTGACTCTGGAGCCAGCAGAGGTAGGTGAGCTGGCTCCATGGCTTGGAGAAGACACTAGTGGGCTGTGCAAGGTGGGAATTTGGGATGTGTCCTAGAGAGGGATGTAGGGATCCCAGCTGTTGACCCTAGGCAGCAGAAGAATCAAGGTAGATACAATGGAAAGTAAATATTTTTATTTTGAAGTCATCATCAGATGGGTGTCCTGGGTCATACGGTGGAACAAGGAGCATGAAGAGGCTCCGGGAACAGACCCCCATTGCTGAAATGGTTTTTATTCCTCACCTGCTCTTGGGCAAAACACTGTGATAAAGGTTATTCTGCCTTTATTTCAATAGTGAAACACTGAAAGGAATTTTTTTCTCCCCAGCATGTTTACACATGTCCCTCTTCATCAGAGCATCTATAAAGCAGCAGCACAGCTACAGACCCAATTGTTTTCCATTTCTCTTGCTAATGTTAAGCCACTGTGGCATTAAAACATCGCTCCCAGACTGGGGCTCGTTAAGTTGGGTGCTGTACAGAGACAGCATAAATTGCAGCTCCTCTTCCAGTGCTGGGTAGAAGCTCAGAAATCAGGGGAATCGTTCTTTCAGCCTTGCCTCAAACTGTTGAAAAAGAACAGCAGCTTGCAGTAGCTGCAAAAATCTGTTTATCTGGTAAATACGGGGGTGGCTATTGGCAATTTTACCGATGATCAGGTTAATTATCTTTATAGAGCTTGATCAGGTAGCATTGGACCAGAGAAGACATCATCTTGCTTAGCTCCGCTTCAGGAGATTTCGGAGAATCTATTCCAAAAGGTGCTTAGCACCATTCTGTTGGGTTTTGCTGTGAAACTTTCACATCTCACTACAGAGACATCTTGACACACGCAATCCTTTGCAAGAATAAATATGTACAAAATGAGCTCAGAGAGTTGCTGGTGGGGGGAAAAAAAGAAAATGTTTTTTGACTGTCAGAGATTAATATTTCAGTCTCCCTGGAGCCCAGAGCTCTGGTCCTCAGCCCCCACCTACTTGTTTGGATTCATTTTGTCCAGAAGTGTCACCTTTAATGGCGAAATTCGGTATAAAAGGGCCTTCCCTTGTTGTCTTCTCTGCTGTAGTTAATGCAAAGGGATATGAACACCTCTGTGTTCCTGCTGGGATCAATCCTGCTGTCACCCAGGACCCTCGCAGGGAGCAGAAGCACTTCTTGGGCTCAGGATGGGTACCTCAAGGAGAACCAACCCAGCAGCCAAGTCCTGGGCTGCGTTGGTCAAGGAGTTTGTCTTTTGGTGGTGCTGACTGACCCCTCCGCTCTTCAGGCAGGTTTTTAGGCAGATTTTTAGGAGGAGCTGTGCCAAGCTGCTTCGCTCCTGCTGTTGGATCCCCAGCCGGCAGCTCTCAGCCTTGGATTAAATTGCAGTGAGGCTTTGCTTCAGTCTGAACTCCAACCTGCTCCGTCTCTTGGGTGAGAACAAAGGTTCCTCCTGAGGATCTGCATCTTCATGTCAGGCTTGTTTAAACAGCTTCTTTGAAGGGTTGGGTTTGTCTCTGAGCAGGATTGTCAGAAAGGGAGCACTGAGCAGATCGAGCAGACTCCACTGCCAGCTCCTGTAGCACCTTTCCCTGCAGATTCCTCCCCAGGCACCCTGCTGAGGGGAGCTCGCCGCCCCAGCTCACTGAACTGCTCTTTTGTTTGCCTTTGCCCCGTCTTATTTTCTTCAGCCCTGTCAGTTTATTAATGAGATTATATGTTTTGCTCAATAGGAGCTTTTCTTCCAAAGGAAAAAAGCATGCTGTTGGTATGACAAATGCTGTTATTCACTCCCGTCTCCTGCTTCACCCCGGCATCCCAGGCTGCTCTTGGGAAGTGAGGTCCTTGCGTGTGTATCGCACACCCGAGAGCTGCCCAGCTGGGGGGCTCTGCCTGCAGCAGGTTCATTTTCTGACCCCCCACCCACCCACAGGAAAACAACAGTTGATTTTTCCTTGCTTCTGGTATTACTGATATGAGAAGAATTTTCCCTCTGGTTTATCAAACATGAAATGCCGTTTGCCCAGGAATTCTCTTCTGTGCTGGAAGCTGCCCAGTGCACCCCAGTGCCAACAGAACTTTCCTCCTGGCACAGCCAGTGCCCGTGGGAGCAGGGTCTTTCTAGCAGCTGCTGGTGTGTGATCTGAGGGAGGATATGGCTCCAGGGATGGTAGATGTGTGCCCCAGGCTTTTGCACAAGGAAAATAGACAGAGTCAACTCCTTGCTGCATGGGGGAGGCTGGAGCCAGATTCCAGTTTCTATCCAGGGATTTGAGCATCTTCCCTAAAAGGGGAGAGTGCGACCCAGAGGTGATGGTCAAGAATATCTGGGAAGCCCACTGAGGTTCTCTCACGGAGAGTGTGAAGTCTAGACGCGTGCTGAAGGCTTCGTTTCTTTGCTCACGCCACTCTTGGTGCAGGGGGTTTTGAGGTGCAAATGTAAGAATTGCTCTTTAAAAAGAGCAGTTCTCTTGAAAGGGCAACATTAGTGGCCACCACCATGAGGTGAAGCAAGGCCATGAGCCCCTCCTGAGCAGGAAACTTCTGCTTTCTGTGCATGACAGCTGAGGATTTTCTTGCTCTGCCTGTGCTCTGGTATCGTACCTTGCAGGTAAACTCCTTTCTTTAATTCTGCAAGTGAAACAGAACAGATGGAACCAGCTCCTCTGCTTCCCCTCTCAAAGGGGTGCTTAGTTTCAGGCCAGATACTTCAATAAGAAGTTTACAGAACCAGTTTTTTTAGTATGTTTAAGTGTTTTGTTTACTTCTGAGCTTCTGGAAACAAAGCTGCTGGAATATAAATCTTGGGTTTGAGACCTTAAGTAATGAGTCTTAACAGGAAGAAGGCTCAGGTTTGCTGTATCTAGATCAGAGCCTCCACGATTAAATAGTTTTAATTTGTACCTTGAGTTTTTGATAAAGTAATAAAGGAGATGCTTTAAAACACTCTTTCAAGTCTACTTGAAGGCAGGAATGTGCCCTGGCTGCTCTTTCCTATCTCATGTTTCCATAAAATCTCCATTATAACCAACCTTTGTTCCCCACAGTGTGCATGTTTTTCAGAAGAATTGTCTTTTCTGCGCTTTGCTGACCACAGAAAAGCTCCTGCGTTTTGGAGCAAGAGGCCTTTACAGTGCCACAAATACCCTTGAATTCTGATGGTCCTCAAACCCGCCAGTCACCAGAGATGGTTTGAGTGGGAGACCAGCATTTCCCCTGCCCCATGCAAAGGGCAGCTGACACAAGCGCACACAAGAGTAGTGACAGTGGTGGTGTCTTTGGACCGAGCAGGTACAGGCAGATGTAGGGGGTTTAGCTGTAGGACTGGGGAGAGTTAACTGTGGTGCTTGGCTCCCTTAAAACAGTCCTTCCAATTCTCTCTACCTGAAAGACCATTTCTGCAGCAGTAAGGTAAGTACATGTTTGTGAATCCCTCCGGGGAGGCTGGAAGATCCGATGAAAGCTCAAGAAAACCCTGCGCTGCTAAACAAGCCCCACCCTTCATCTTGACATTGTTGTCTTGGCTTCTTTGTTCCCCAGGCTGTTGGTACTGGAGGGGGGGAGGTTGCTTGGGGCATTTCAGGCAGCTTGAGAAAAAACCAGCAACAGCTGGGAGGAGGCAAGATGTGAGAATCTGATTCTGACTGTCTGCTATGCTCTTTACCCAAATAATCTTCAAGTAGAGCAGGCAAAAAGCTAGGAATTTCTTTGACCCCGGTAATGTCTGGTATCAGGAAAGCGGTTCCATTCAGGATTAAGGTGCTGGGAGCACTCTCGGCTTAGGCCATCAGTTTGAATTGGGTTTGTTTTGGCATCTGCCAACTGCTCGTCGCCTCCTGCCATCTGGGGCAGTCATCCCTTGCTAGCCTGTAGTGGGCAGCTCATCTCTGGCACAGCTGAGGAAGCCTGGAGAGCAAGTCTGGGTGAAATCAAGTCTGTCTGTTGTAATAGCTATTTTTGGTTTGAGTTCTGACCCGAGGTTGGGTTGGGTGCGATCTTGCCAGGTTTCCAGGGCTGACTTGGGTCATTGCTGGTACTGGTTGCAACAGGGGCAGGGAAAAGGGCTGTGTTGAGAGCCAGTCACCTTCTGGAGAGGCTCCTCTGCCTCCACGTGGGGTTTGTTGTTTTTTTTTTTTGCTTAAATTGGGTTCTTGTGGGGCTGAAATACCACATATGACTTGTCCTGCTCCTAAAGAATGGCCTGTACCCTCCCAACTGGGAAATTTGAAGCAAAAATTTACTCTTGCTCTCCTGCAGGTGTTAAAGAGCTGCTCTTGTTTTGATTTCCACAGCTCTGACATGTCTGTGCTCCGACTGCAAACAAGCCAACTCCACATGTGAAACGGACGGTGCCTGCATGGTCTCAGTCTTCAACCTGGATGGTGTGAAACACCATGTCCGGACCTGCATCCCTGAAGCCAAACTCATCCCTGCTGGGAAGCCCTTCTATTGCCTGAGTTCAGAAGATCTAAGGAACACTCACTGCTGCTACTCAGATTTTTGCAATAAAATTGATTTAATGGTTCCCAGCGGTGAGTAGAGAGCTGAAGAAATGGTCTTTGTGAAGTTGGGGGGGGAGAGGAGCTGTCTGCTTGGGATTGGGAATAAGGATTCTTAACCCTCTTTTCACTTCTTCCCTTAGGTTGCTGGGTGAACTTGAGCACTAGGTTCTATTTCCTTGATCTGTAAAGTGGTAATAATAACAAACCACTCCATATTAAAATACAAAGTTGCTTGAACTCCACTGTGGCCAACAAAGTGTCGCCAGGTGATGAGGTTGTACTTTAGGGTAGGAGAACCTTCCGAAGCCTGGGGGTTTTCTTATGCTGTATTATGAATTTCCTCTCACCTTATCTGTCCCACTGCTGGTATCCTACAGGCTCCTGAAAGAGGCAGCAGCAGGAGCAAAGTTCACCTACGCTTAAATCTAAGCTCCTGCTGCACAATGATCTGTGCCTGCGGTGGCCAGAGGATGTTGCCTGTCCCCGGGGCACAGTGCGAGGCCCTTTTCTGGTGCTCAGCCTGCCCTTTATTAGCCGGAGTCACTTCCCTCCTGGGATTGCAAATCTTTTCAATGAAGGAGACACAACTATGGGAACTTTCAGAGGAAAGTGGGGGGTGGAGGGGTGCCCAGATTCTGGAGAGGTGAAGAGGAAGCTGCCCTGCCTTTGGGTGAGGGTGTGGGAAATGTCTGCTGCTTCCCAGTTCCTGGGCCAGAGAGGGCACACAGTGCTTCCTCATACCGTGGACTTACCATTTGGGGCTGTTGTTTTGTGGGTTGTTTGAAGTCAGCAGTATCAATGTTCTGTGCTGCAGTGGGGAAGTCTTATCTGTCCTCAAAAAGACAAATAATTGTTTTCTTCGGGTATGAGTCCTCCCTGGTTGTTACAGGGTGAAGGGGGAAGAGGGAGAAACGAGTCCCTACTGTCTGCTTGGGTTTTTCTCCTCCCTGGAGAGTTCAAAGGGAAGGTAAAATGCAGGTGGTTCTGGCAAAGTCAGCCCAAAACAGGCTCCCATCCTCTTAAACAGCAAGCACCGATAATCCGCAACCCCGCAACTGAAGCACCATCTTCTATGGGTGTTTTTAGCCATAGTTTGTCTGATGACTTGATCAGTTCCGTGTTAATGTTGTTATTTGATGTGTCCTCTACCGTCACAGTAGCTAAAATTGTCCAGGCTCTGCAAGGATAATTAAAACACAAGAAGCAAGAAGGCATGAGGAGCAGTGATAATTTTCTAAGTGTGTCTGGTTTTCTCATCCCTTTCCTCTCAAGGACACCTGAAAGACAATGAACCCCCCTCAAGCTGGGGCCCTGTGGAGCTGGTGGCAGTGATTGCTGGACCCGTCTTCCTTGTCTTTGTTGTCATGATCATCGTAGTCTTTGTTTTTCATCACCACCAACGGGTCTACCACAATCGTCAGCGGCTGGACATGGAGGACCCCTCTTGTGAGATGTGCCTGTCGAAGGATAAGACCTTGCAAGATCTAGTCTACGATCTCTCCACCTCTGGCTCTGGCTCAGGTATTAAGATACGACTGGAAATGATAAGCGAGAACTTGTAGTTGTAATGGAGTACCCTGTTCTGGGCTCCTGGTTGCCACAGCTGTGAGCCTGTTCAGGTTGCCCTGTGGTGAGTAACGTGGAGGGGTTGTTTTAAATTCAGTCATGCCATAGATGCTGTAGCCATGGCCCTGTGTCAGTGTTGGGTGCTTAGGCTGGGTAAGAACCACAGTTCAGCTCCTACTCTGCCTGATCACTTTTTTTTTCATGAGCTACTTCCAAATGACATGCACCAAGGAGCCAAATGGCACATCCTATGCAGGACCTGCCACCTCAAAAACATAGAGCTTTCTAGGCTCTTGGCTTTTCAGGAGTTTCTTTTCCTGCCACCAACACTCGTTCCTCCAACTCCTTGTCCATAGGTTTGCCACTTTTTGTCCAGCGGACCGTGGCCCGGACAATTGTCCTTCAGGAGATCATTGGGAAAGGCCGCTTCGGGGAAGTGTGGCGTGGCCGGTGGCGCGGAGGTGATGTTGCTGTGAAGATCTTCTCATCGCGCGAGGAGCGTTCCTGGTTCAGGGAAGCAGAAATCTATCAAACCGTCATGCTGCGGCATGAGAACATCCTGGGCTTCATTGCTGCAGATAACAAAGGTAAAAAGCACCTCGGTCCTGAGAGCAGAGACTTCACCAGCATGCAGCCTGCTCTTGGAGCTGCTCTTCTTCACTTGGGTTTACAATTAAATGGTCAAAGAATCTGTCAACCTGCTCCTCAGACAGCTCAAGATTTGAACCTTCCTCTGCAGAGGACGGTCAATTCCTTCCGCTGTTGAGAGGTGCAATACTGCATTAGCTGTACCTCACAAAGTCATGTTTTGCCTTAAATTTCTTCACCTTCTTTTCCCCCCAGTTTGGCTGTTGAGCTACAGCCTTACACAGCACCTCTCCCTGTACTGAAAAGCGGGGTGCTCGGTGGTTGTGCATCAGCCCTGTGTTGTCTCTGAGCACGCTCTCTTTCCTGCTGCAGATAACGGCACGTGGACTCAGTTGTGGCTGGTCTCAGATTACCATGAGCATGGCTCTCTCTTTGACTACCTGAACCGATACACGGTGACAATCGAGGGGATGATCAAGCTCGCCCTGTCCGCTGCCAGCGGCCTGGCCCATCTGCACATGGAGATTGTGGGCACTCAGGGTAAGAGCAAAGTTTGAAAAGATGCTGGGAGCTCTGGAGGGGGAAAAAGAAGCAGAACTGATTGATGTGCTGCACAGAAAACACTGGTGGAGTCAGACCAGGTTCTTCTGGTCGCTACTGATCAGGAGCAGACTGATGGCTTGAGCTGGCTGCGAAGTGGGTCAGCCCCGTGCTGCCTCCTGGCAGTTACATCAGCACTTCACATCCCCAGCCTAAAACTGGTGCTGCTAGGTGGGCTGGTAGCACAGGCAGCAGGAGAGAGATAAACTCCTGACGTGCCTGGGCATATGGAGTTATGTCCCTCTCGAGGCCTCTCGATGCTACTGCATCAGCAGAAGCATGCGCTGGGCCTTGGCGATGCGCAGCCTGGCAGCGCCGCTCAGGCCTGTTCTTCAGCAGATCCAAACAGGAAAAACTGTTGCAACACCACGAGTTCAACTGGCGCCCTGAAATCCGGTGCTGCCTCTGCACCATTTTGACAAACAGATTGCACCAGACCTTCACCCCCGCTACTTTTTCTTCTGCTCTATTAGGAAAGCCTGGAATTGCTCACAGGGACTTGAAATCCAAGAACATATTGGTGAAGAAGAACGGCACGTGTGCCATCGCTGACCTCGGCCTGGCCGTGCGGCATGATTCAGTTACGGATACGATCGATATTGCACCCAACCAAAGGGTTGGAACCAAACGGTAGGAGAACGGGTGTTCCTGGTACATGTTCGAGTGTGAGGGGCAAATGCCTGAGCTGCTGGTTGCACACTGGTGAAAGTCTTTGTCTTAAACATTTCAAAGAGTCAGGACTGTGTCCGGACGTATGGTGAAAGGGACATTAGTCCCTTCATCTCCAGGTGCCATCAAGCTGAGAGGTGTAGGCTGGCTATGGGAACTCAGCACCAGGGAGCTCATGAAACACATAACAAGTTTGACATTCTCAAAAGGTTTTTGGGACCCACCATCAGGAGCCTGATGTGCTTTGGGATGTTTTTACCTCTTTCCCAACTCGCTGTTCTTTCCGAGCTCTTTTCTTCACCCTGTGGGACCACGGGGCCCTGTTGCATTCTGCCAAGGGCTGCACAGAGCAGAGTCCTATCTGCCGGGAAGCGCCATGCAGGAAAACTCACCGTTTACCAGTGAATCCCCTCAAACTTATTGTGGTGTTCCTTTTCTGCTCTGCAGATACATGGCCCCTGAAGTCCTGGATGAAACCATTAACATGAAGCATTTTGATTCCTTTAAATGTGCTGATATCTATGCCTTGGGCTTGGTCTATTGGGAGATTGCTCGAAGGTGCAACGCAGGAGGTAATACCCTTGGTGTGCCCATGCCGCCAGCTTGGCTTCCTCTGGAGTTCTTCCCAGCCTTGGTGTTTCCAGTGATGGGGTGTTGGTGATGTTTGAGGGACCCTGGAGGATGGTGGGAAGAGGTGTCCATGTGGGTAGCTACCACAGGAGTCACAGATGAGTCCTGCTGTTAAGAGTGGCCAATGTGGGGAAGCAGGGGTTCTTGCTCCAGAACTGGTGGTTGATGTTCCTTTGGATGGATATTAAGGAAGTGGTGGTGCCAATTTAGTGGGTTAATTTTTTCTCCAAAATAGTAGAAATGGTGTCACCGTGGTGCTGGTGACAGCCATGGTGCTACCAGCTGACCCTACCTGTGTGCCGAGAGGTGTCAGTCGCAACACGCTGACTCTGTTCCAGTTCAAGCAGCTGCATTTTATTTCCCTGAATTTTTCTTGTAAACTCAAATTCCATATTCTTCAGTTCTATTCTAAATAACTGCAGAGTATTGACACATCTCAGCCATGACTCACGTTGTCCAAACCAGTATCGGTCTGTTTTCAGCATGTGCTGCACTGATGGTCCCTTCTCCCTGGAACTGCATCTCCCCTTCCCTGCCTTTCAGGTATCCACGAAGAGTATCAGCTGCCGTACTATGACCTTGTACCCTCTGATCCTTCCATTGAGGAGATGCGGAAGGTTGTGTGTGATCAGAAATTACGGCCCAATATCCCAAACTGGTGGCAAAGCTACGAGGTAAGGTCTGTTTTCATCTCCATGGCCCCTTCCCTGTCCATAAGGTGAGGAAAGAGTAAGTCCTGTAAGTTGAGCTCCAGTTTTGGGAGATTTGGAGGCTCCATTGGGGTCCAGCCAGGCAGCAGCATCCTGACAGATCCACTTGGGCCTCGGGGAGAGAACACTGACATCTGGGGTTGTTCAGCCTGGAGAAGGGGAGGCTTGGGGGAGACATCTCACTCTGGACAGCTCCCTGAGAGGAGGTTGGAGACAGGTGGGGTCAGGCTCTTCTCCCAAAGAACAAGTGATAGCACAGGAGGAACCAGCCTCAAGTTGCCCCAAGGGAGGTTTAGGTTGGAGCTGTGGAACAATTTATTCTCTGCAAGGGCTGTCCCAGGCTGCCCAGGGCAGGGGTGGAGTCCCCGTGACCCCTGGAGGGGTTTCCAAGCCCCCCGTGGAGCTGTGGTGCTGAGGGCCAGGGGTCCGTGGTGACCTGGCAGCGCTGGGGCCATGCTTGGACCTCATTATCCAAAAGGTCTCTTCCAACCAAAGTGGTTCCATGACATGCGGTTGTTTCTCACCCAGGCGCTGCGGGTGATGGGGAAGATGATGCGAGAGTGCTGGTACGCCAACGGAGCGGCTCGACTCACCGCCCTCCGCATTAAGAAAACCCTCTCGCAGCTCAGTGTCCAAGAAGACGTGAAGATCTAGGCCCTGAGCCCCAGGCAGGAGGAAACTGCACAAAGGCTGCCGTGCTATAGTAGATGTGCGATGGAGGCCTACCTCGTGTTTCTGCCCAACCTACTACTACCAACCAGCCAGCGTGACCCGCAGGCTGTGAGGTGGGGTGTCAGAGCCTATCAAACCGCTCTCTTCCCTGCTTTGGGTATGAAGCAATCAGAAACCTTTATGATCACCTCCTGACAGCGTGAAGAGAGGGACTTAACCCGAGGGATCTCAGCCATGATTGTAACTGTCGTTTCTCTTAACGGAAATACCTGTCAAGTTCTGGCACGTGTGGTGCCCCCGTTGGCAGGGTTTGAGGCTGGGGCTGCCCAGTGCTGGGAGCAGGAAGGGAAAAGGGAAGGTTGTTTGGTTTTTTTTCTTGCCATACTCCGAGGATTTTTCCAGGGACTGGCGCCTTGATGCAGAAAACACATTCGCAAAACAAAATGGTGCTCCCTTCTGAGAGGCTGAGCCCGAAGCGTTTCATCAGCTTCACAAAACCCTTTCCCTCCCTTTTGGGTTTGTTTTGTTTTGGTTTTTTTTTCTTCTTAAGCTTGAAAACAATTCTGGAGTCAAAAAAAAGCAGCGAGCAATCGGCGTGCGGCGGTGTGTGCATGCACGAGGTGTGCGGCCCCAGGCCTTCCTTCTCCTCCTGCTCCTTGTCTCTCTCCATGCTTTCCATGCATGTCGCCATCCTCCCGAATATCCCCAGTATTTTTTCCAAGCCGTGTGCACTGGTGCTCTCCTCGGTGAGTCGTGAGAGTCGTCTCTGCTTCAAACCAGCCCCGGAGCTCTCCGGTGAGTGCCGTGGCCTTGCTGCCCCTTGGTTCGCAGTGGCAGGAAGGTCCCATCAGGTGCCTCACTGCCACCCCCTCCCTGTTTTTTAAGACAAAACAAAGGAGGAATTGACTTCACTCCTGGAATCCAGGTTGGGTTTGGGTTTTTTTCTGTCTTGAGCCCCCCGGGGTTTGTGATTTTTTTGGTAGGGTGGGAGGAAGGCCCTGAGATGAGGGGAGATGTGTTGTTGGTAGAGCAGCCACAGCACCCAACTGGAAGGAGACCACACCACGGGGACTTAACCACAGGTGAAGGTTCTCTGGGAGCCCAATTCCAGAGCCCACCACCCAGGCAGGGCCAACTTCTGGGGTGCTCTTCACCTCAGTGCTTGGTGGGATCTGGCAGCAGGGTGTGGGTTTGGGAATTGTGTCCATCTTTTTAATCTACATGTATAAATATAACTTGGAAGGGGCTGGGTGTAGCTTGGGGGGGTGGGGATGGGGAACCTGCATGGCTTTTTCTTTGGCTGAATTGCCAAATCTGGATGAAGTCGCGCTGGTTGGACTGTTGTCTGAAAGAAGCTTGAGGAATGGATTTGCCATGCTGGTGGCAGCACTAGAGGCAGACTGGGAAGTGCTGGTTGGTGGTTAGGTCAGTGTCTACAGTAAATAACTCTGAAGCCATAACTTTTAACTGGAGTGGTTTTGATTATTGTTGCTTTTTTTATTATTATTATTTTATGGGAGGGTCTGGATTTTAACTTTTTTTAATATTGTTAATTCTTTATAAGAGAAGAAAAACAATCTATAATTATTACCTATTGACTTGTTTGTTTGTAAAGAAATCACTGCAAAAAAAAAAAAAAAGAAAAGAGGAAGGAAAGAAAAAAAAAAAAAAGAAAGAAAAAATAAAAGAAAAAAAAAAAAGGAAAAAAAAGAAAAAAAAAAAAAAAAAAAAGAGACACACATTTGAAACACTGTATGTTTTCTGGATATTTTTCCATATCTAAGATTTAAAAATCACCATATACAAATTTAATCATAGCATGCTATTCTTGAGCTATAAAATATGAGCCATGTCTTGGAGGAAATGGAGGAGAAAGCAAGCAGAGATTCTTAAAGAAATGCCACCCACTAAAGACAGCAGAAAAATTATTTTAAATGTTCTGCCAAGCCCTTATCTAGAGGCAGAGCAATAACAGAGCACTCTGTGGTTACTTCTGTTTTCATGGCTCAGGAAAGCAAATTTATATTCTGTGTGCGTGGTGGGTTATCCTTTTTGACTGAATATGTAAGACAACCTAATGCTAGAGCTGACTCCTTCTACAAGCATATTTATCATTAAATTTCATTTTTATTGATATTTCTGGTGCTAGTGTTGCACACGCTAGAATTTTGACCCAGCTGATCATGTAACAAAAGACAGTCATGCAACTTTTTAGACAGATTTAAAAAAAAAAAGTAAAAATCCATGAAATACCTTCAGGGAGTCAGCAGCAAGGTGCTGAGAGCACAATATGCTTGTAAAGCTGGGCTAAGCACTGGGCAAGGTCTAAGCAGGGACACTTTTATACGGTCAGAAAAAATATGCTTGTAATGAGCAAAAGATGAATATGTTTTGCTTTTGTGGAAATATGTTTAGTGAATCATGCAAGTGGGCAGTTTATTTCATTTCTATGGTTATAGTGCCTTGAGTTATAAATTTCTATGTAACATTCAGAGAAAGGAGTTGTTTATAAACTGCCTCATTTCTATTCATATTCTATATTAATACTTATATTAATTTTTAAGCTACAAACAAATAACCAAATATGACAGTCAAGAAACAAAGTTTGGATTGCTGCTGTAAAGGGTAGCTAGAGTATGCAGCTACATATCTTCATATAGTGGAACTGTCCATGTGAGGAGAGTTATTCACATGCATTAATGTTTCAGGAGAAAGCTCTTGGGGCCTATTACACATTTTGCTTTATGGAACACAAGATTATTTTATCTTTCATCCTATCCAAGGCACACCAAAATCAATGTTTGCCTCCCTTTGACTTCACGGAGGTTTGAATAAAACTCATAGTTGTAATTATGAAGGTCAAAGAGTGATTTTAATGATTTGTGATCATTTTGGTGACTTATAAACGGAAATGTTGATTTACCATGTTTATAGCCCGTTTCCTTCTGCTTTGTGTGGATTGGAATTGATTCACGCACACATCAGTAGAAAATTAATTTAATGCTCCTTTTTTCCAGTAAATTTCTCCAGAGCACAGAGTTATTTCCTTACTAGAGGCCACCAGCATCTGCCAGTAGCATTTGTGCCAGGTCAGGACATTAAACTGATCATGATGCTTTTTTTACGACTGCTACTAACAGTTGCATAGAACTTGAGGGTATGTCTTCATGGCAAATCCCATGATGTTACAACATATGCCACCTGGCACTACACAGAGCACTGGGTGAGAAGAGGGATAGCCACATTCACGATCTTGCCAGTTGGTCAAGCTTACACATAGCAGTAACTTGAAGTGATGCTAACCACCAGAGATTTTAATATGTTGAATGCCAACTTTAGTTTAGTTCTGGATATTACTTTTTATTCTATTTTCAAATACAGGCAGTCCCTAAAATTCCCTTTTATCTGATTTCCTATCACCATCTTTTTAGTGGTGCTCCTAGCATGTGCCCCTAATAGGAACAATTACAAATATGCTAAGAGTTAAGTAGCCAAAAGCAAGAAGAAGTTTTTTGGCAAATTTCTCCGGTCCTTGACTGACATCTTGGCATATATTCATCAACCATGCTTCACTGGTCTGTGAACATGCATGCATATTGCAACCTGAGCTAGGGAGGGAGAAGACAGAGATATTATGGCAGTTGTTATGAGGAATAGTGACAGCTAACCAAAAACTAGGTTTCACACCTCTGCCATTCTATACGTGAGATTTACTTATGAAGTAGGATTTTACAAGTATCCACATAAGCACAAGATACAAAACACAAAGCCACCAGTTTTGCTGTGGGGAACATCCCAGAGATACAGGTTTCCTTGCAGCATGTAAGACATGGCCATGTCTATGGAAATACAATTTTGTTCAGAACCACTAGGAACTAAAAACGAGTAGAGGTACAGGAAGGGTATCTTGCAATGAAAAAGTGTTCTAAATGTCTCTGTGTGCTGTTACAGATCTACCTCTATTCTGTTCATACCCATTTTCTAATATATCTATCCACAACTGTTTAAATCCAGTCAATACTGTTAGAAGAGTTATCCTGTTTCTGGCTTTTCTGATACTGTTTTAATATGCTTGCATGCATGTCCTTTCACTTCATTTATTCAAGAAAGAGGACCAGACCTCTTGCTTATTTATTTGTAAATGATATAGATTAGAGAGTTTGTTTTCAGAAAGCTCTTTGAAGATATCTGGCTATTCCAACAGATTAAATGTCAGGTTCTGCTCTCATTATAGTCAAAAGAAGGAGTTCTACTGGTTTTAATGTCTTTGCAAAGCTCTTCAGAGTTGCTTCATAGCATTATAACAAATGTAGTACAACTAAAATGAAAAAGATTATCTTTGAGAAGGGAAAGGAATAACCCTAGTTTCTCCAAGTCCTTCCTCTGTTAGAACAAGCTAACAAAATGAGGAAAGGGTTACTCATGACATCTGGCGTCAGAGAACTTTGTGACATCACATTTTTAGAAAAACTAACTAGTAAAGCAAAAAAACCCAGAACAGCATTGCCAATGAATCCATGGTCAGTTATTTTATTCTGGAGTTTTTATGGCCTTTATAAATGCTATAAAAAGGGATTTGAGAAATATAATGTCTTTGGACAGTTGCTCCTTTACTGAGAAGGATAATGGACTGCAAACACCCTTTCCAGCCTTACAAGAAGGTTTTATGGTGTATATCTGCTTAGGAGGAATGGGATTCTTTTTCCATGTGCAAATAATAAAACTCCAGATTGAATTATGAGTCCCATTATCAACTTTGTCTTTACTTATACTGGGTTCTGCATTATGAGTTAAGTATCAAAATAAACATAGATCTTTGTTTTGCTCAGTATGATGGCAACTCTCCCTCCAAGTCCATAAGTCTCTAGACTGGTGATCTAATGAGGTTAATAAGAAAAATAAAACATACTCACTGGGATGTACCTTTCTTTACAGCTCATATGTATCCCTGTTGTCCAGCATGAAGATTTGAAGGAGACAAGTAAGCATTTCAAAGGTGTTTCTCCATCATTTTTCCAGATGTTCAAGATGCTTCTCATTCTGCATCCTCATTTCCTCCAGTACCAGCCTGGGGAGTGTGTCATTTTCCAAGGCCACCACATCATTCTGTTAGCTGAGCAGAAGTGCTTCCGGATTCAGTTTATTCAAATTTCTGATGTAAATTTATCTCCCAAATATGTGATCTCCTGGCTTTTGAAGACTGAAAGCCTAAGGGGTAGTAAAAAAAACCTTCATAACCTGATAGCAATGGATGGTGAATCACTGAACTCCAACAATGTGACTTGTTCTTCAGGGCTCTCTCTGTAACCTGTTTCATGATGGCTGGTGCTATTGGTGTGATCAGTCAACAGTTATCACCAATCCTTTCCCAACCTCAGTGACCCATGTCTTAATTTTCCAAACAAATTATACAGACAAAAGTTCCCTGTGTTGGTCTGTGAAACACAACCAGAGAATTCCCACTTATAAAAGCCAAGTATGCTGTAGGAAACGGTGACAAAAGATTTCCCATCTCAGCTTAGACCCCCCCTTAAATATACTTTGTAATTTAACATAATCTGCACACCTGTTGACCACATTTTGAATTAAGTCATGGTCCTGCACTCTCCATGGATTTACGTGAGATTCAGGGAGACAATTAAGTGTGATTCAAGCTCTTTGCACTTACTTTGAATATATTTACTGCTGTGTCCTAGACGTATTAGCGGTCATTAGCCCACTGAGGTTGACAAGATGGTAAGAAGGGTTGTGATGATGCAGGTCCTTTTAGTGTGAATAAACCAATCCTCTTATCCACAATTTGTACATGTCAAAGGCCGGTCTTAAGCTTATTTGAATTTGTAATAGAAGTTCCCGTTTTCTTTGCTCCTAAAATATCATGGCTGTACTCTAATTTCTGTTATATGAAATTATTTATCTGTAAAGGGTTACAACCCTATTACTAGCCAAAATATCAAGCAAAGCTGAATTTCTTTCAAGCACTTTTCAGAGCTCAAAGTTTGGGAATTGCCAATTCGTAGGTTAAATCCCATAGGTGCTGAATGCTCCAGTTCTAGTCAAGAAAATCACAGAAGGCTCTGAGGTTAGGACAAGAGTTGTTTGGGGTTTTTTTTGTGTGGTTTTTTTGTTTTGTTTTGTTTGTTTGTTTTTTCTTGTTTCCAGTAAAAAATTACCTGCATACTTGCAGCTGAACATCTGCCTGAGTGCTCTATTGGATTGAAACCAAAATGCTTAGCACTTCACCAGACAGAGGGCTCTGACAGTCTCAAGGCCAATGATTTTTATAGCAGAAAGCCAAGCAATCAAAGGATTAAACAACACAGAAAGAATGCTGAAAATATAAACTTACTGCCTTGCTTCCTCAAGGAGATAACAATGTCTGCTCTTATCACAATTTTTTCTTTTTTTGGGTTGGGATTTTGTTGTTTTGGTTTTGGGGTTCTTTTTTTGTTTCTTTTGTTTTGGTTGATTGGTTTCTGTTTTTAAATAAAGGTTGTAACCATAGTAGCTGTGAAAGTCAGGCACTCTGGGCACCTGATTTATTATGCCTCTACTTCATCACAGGCTGCATTCATTTACAAAGAAGTCCTTAACATCAAGAACAACAGAAATAAAATTTCTTTGAATGCTCTGAGTGTGCTGACTGCCTAATGCTTTGAGTGCCACTTCACAAGCTGAGCTGACAGGAAATAATAATATAATTAGGCAATAATGACCTTCAGGTCAGGCACTTTCTGGCAGTTAACCCAGTCTTCAACCTGACAGCCCCACCGCTCTTGGAAAGTGCCCAATCCTGAGGCTTTCATAGCTATGACAACTATGGGAGTGCTTAAAACAAATATATTACCATTTTTATGTGTTGAAAAGTTAAAAACTGAACTGCACATTGCCATGGAGATGGTGTGCTATTTAGAGCACATAGATTTTTTTCAAGTAATAAGAGTCCAGTTTAACATCCAACAGGAAAGAAGGCTTCTTTCAGAAGGCTGAAGTCTTTGTGTTTTATTGGGTTTATAACCATTGTACTTTGCATGTAGAATGCACAAAGATAATGTTCATTGATTGTCTGAAGTTATTTGTGCATTCTGGAGACAAATTGTGATTATCATATTAGAACTGTGCATTCTGCTCTAGCCTGCTCCATTTCTTACACCACACCCTTTCTGTGCTATCTTAGCATATTACTAGAGACATCAGAAGATACAATATTAGGTGATGCTTATGCATCAGTCGATGCTTATGCATCAGTCAAAATAAATAATGCAATAAACTGCCTTGAGTTTGCAGGTTCTATATAATGAATTGACTGCCCCAACTTACACATGTCCAAACCTGCTTGAAATTCTCCTTTTTCATATATGTTTTTGAGGAATAGTAATGTTTCACAAATTTGCTAGTAAACACAAATGGAATTGGACTATCTGGCTGTCAGAAAAATGCTTGGTATTTGTAAAAATAGTGTGTCCCAAAGCATTAATGCATTTACCAAGAAAACTTACTGATTGAAAAAGCCATCCTGACACTTTGCATTTCTTATTGGTTTATTTTAAATGTTTTTGCCATTTTGTCAAGGACTAAAAAACAACACATGAATGAGCTTTTATTGTAAATATTGATTCTAAAGCAACCTATTAGTAAGAGACTCTGTATAACAAATATATAAGAAAACAAGAGCGTGTGGGGTTTGCTCCCAATTATCCCATACAAAAGGCTCAGTCAGTACTACAGGTTTGTCTGATGGGCAGATCAGATTTCTGTTTGTTGTGGTTTTGTGTTTTGTTTGTGCTTTTTTTTGTTTGTTTGTCTGAGATTTTGTTTTGTTTTGGTTTTGGTTTTATTGTTATTATTTTGTTGGTTTTTATTTTGTTTGGTTGTTTTTTTGTTTGGTTGCTTTTTTGTTGTTGTTTTGGGGGTTTTTGTTTGGTCTTGTTTATTTGGTTTTAAATAACTTTTAAAAATAAACAATTACTTCTAATGTGGTTTGCAAATTATTCATTCCAATGGGAAACACAGCATGTTTCAGTCATTGTCAGGATGCCTCAGAGTGACACATACTTTCTTGAAGGACACTTGTAGAAAAGTCAAAATACAAAGTAACCAAGCAGTCTTACTAATAATCTAAAGGTAGATCTGAAAGATGGGAGGGATCTAGGATCTGAACATTATGATTTATATACAAGTTGTAGAGGAAAGCATGCATAAGGTCATGTGCAGAAATATATTGTGAACAGTGTAATATAAGCTATAGCAATAGAAAAGTATTCAGTATTTGTCTTATAAAAAATGTACTAGACTAGACATGGGATGCTTAGATTTGATTTCTTTCTCTGCCAAAATCCTTGAAAGGCCTTCCAGACCCTTTTCTGTAATGCCTGATCTTTCTCAACCTCAGAACTGCCTGATTTATTATGATCTAGAGTCATGAACTAGGTATGGGCCTCATATTTTTATTCCCCCCCCAAGTGTAAAACAATAAGGTGCTATACAATAATATATTACAACTGTCAGATCTCAGGTTAATTTTATTATACTAGTGAGTGAGAAGGCACTACATATTAGCTACTTATTGTTACTCCCTTGAAAAATTCTAATGCTGTAAAATAAGCTCTGCAATGCCCTGTATATGAACAAAGATTAATTTGCTCAACTCTGCGATAAGCCATTAAAAATAGCTACCCAAAACTAATATAGCAAATCTTTATAAACAATGAGTGAATTTGAGAAAATCAGAAATTACTCTCAAATCTTCTGTATTTGAGAGTGTTGAGCTAAACTCAGAGCACCTCAGGCTGTGGTTGTGTTCTGATGGAGTAGGAAGATCTCACTTAAGAAAGCGCTACCTTTTAGGGACTGTTAGTACACAGGTATCCCAGGTTGGAAATACCCCAAGACAGAGGTAGAGATAATCCATAGTCACTCCCATGGGGAGTACTCTCACAGGGGTAAGTCTGCCATACTGAAGGATCTGACCTTGCACATTTAAGGTTACGCCTGTGCAGCAGGTGACTTTATCTGCTCTGTGCTTCATACCAAGCTAAAACTGCATAGACACAATTAAAGTGGCACCACCATGAGCTAATAAACTCTTCTCCTACAGAGGCAAATAAATACATTGGCTTAGTTCACAGGCAGAATGATCTCATGTCTGTCCACAAAAGCCCTCTTTGATACATTAAATATCGCTATTCAAACAGAGGTATAACCACCCAATTGACTTTTTCAGAGGAGGTGGCCAGTTCAGCCTATGAAAAATCATCACATACCTGCAAAATAAGTGAGAAGCTCAGACTAATGTAGTCCTAGAATAAGATATCTTACCTGGGACTCTGCCAAGTTTTGTCAGCATTCAAAGATGTTGACATCTTTGTGGAAAGGAAACAAATGCCACTGAAACAAAGGAGAGAGAAAATGAGAAGAGTGATAAGGACTTCCTTAATTACTAATTTTCTGAACTTTCACTCTTTCAGACACTTTCAGACTCCTCTTAGGACAAGCAACTGGCAACATTTGCAAGTACCTCCGAAGAAGCAGGGGAGATTCTGCATATGCTTCAGAAAGACACTGTCATTTACTTGCCCTTTTTACATTATCTTCATTCGCTTCAATTGCGTCAATAAGCAATTACTCTCTCTCTTGCACACAAGTTATCTCTGTCCCTATAGAGCAAGAGATCATGCAACACCATAAAGGAAAGAACACGGTTATCTTGTATTTTAGTAGAGAAAAAGGAAATTTTAAAAACTCCAGAAAAAAGATACATTGTATTTAATTGTTATTCTTGAACTCAAGGGAACTGGGAGTGCATGCTCCGGGAATGACAGATTACCTCAGGTGAAATCCAGCAACAAGTTCTTTTGTGGTAGGGATGAGGCAAGGACAAACTAATATCTTTCTTTTCCCCTCAACTGAAGGTGTTGGCAAAATATATCAAAGGAAAATGACCAGTATAAAAAAGTAGAAAAAAGGACTGTGTCATCAACAAGATACGAACAAAATCCTTCCCTGGGTATTGTGATAGAAATAGGAGTAGCAACACACTCACTGGTGAATGGTACAGAGCTGGCAGCAGCAGAGAAACCAGGAGGGCTGCATGCCAGCTGTAAGCTGTTCCCTGGTCCCACCTGCCCTTGTATGTTTGACTCATGAAGTGATGTTGACATTGCTTTGGGCTGAAGATTTTTCTGTTCTGCCTGAGCAGAAAATGAGAGCTCTGAAACAGTGTCTTAAGGAAAGCTATTCTAGTTATAATGAATGGCATGGGTTTCCATCTTGCATTTTTCTAGGCTTAGATGTACCTTTCTAGACAGGTCATAGATTCCATTAAAAGAAAAAGCCACTTGAGTTTACTTGAAGTGTGCTCCTCTTTGAAGCAATTTGCTCAAAGATAAAAAGTTTCACTCTTTCACTATCAAACATTCCCAGTACAAAGAATATTTAGTGACTGAAACCTGGACCTCTTATCCAGTTCACAATTATACAGTAACCATTAAGACTTCTGTTAAAGCCTACTGTTCACCACAGATTAAAACAAGACAAACTTTACTGATCTATATTTTCCCAAATGAGGTTTTGAAAAATCAACAACTGTAAAGCCAAATGTTGTTTTCATTCACTTCACTGAAGATGTGGTTCAGCAAAGTACTAATATTGAGACTAATTTAAGTGTCTAAGTAGATAGATTCATCTTAATAGGACTACCCAGGTATACAGACTAGACACAGAAATAACTATCTTGCAGAATGAGGGTATAAAGACCTCTCGAATCACAAGATTGCACATACTATCAATTTTAACATCATACTCCCAGGTCATACCAGAGTGGAAGAAGGACCCATCTCACCAAAACCAACATCTGACTCCTGGGTAAGTGTCCAGGGTAAGACAGGAGAGAAATTCAGTGAAATCTATGAGGCTGAGAAAGTTTAGAGGTTTCCCTATTTTAGCTTGCTTTTTCAAGCATCTTCTTTTTATTCCCTCCCAGAGCCAGGGATCATCAGTGAATACAGGTTTCTGCAGGTCCTCCAACTCCATCATTCCACCATGTCCTTCTTTACTTTAAAAATTTCTGAGTTATGACCATTAATACAAGATCTTTGCCACAGCTAAGAGAGAGCAGGATGCCATGCTGCATGCAGCTGCCTAAGGACACTCAAGTGACACCAGCTGTATCTCCCAGGGTACTGAGCCACACAGTAGTCCAGAAGCAGAATGAAATTTAGTCCCCATATATATATAAATTATTGAAGTCAAATCTCCCAGTCTCAGCAGCAGCAAATCATATTCTTGGTGTGAACAAGGCTGCTCAGTGAAGACAACTGATTTTCAATGTGTTGCAGCAGAAGAAAGTCTGGTCTGAAAACTGCTTTTCAAGCTTTAATTCAGAAGAAATCGAAAAAAAAAAAAAGGGGGGGGCGGGGGGGGGGAGAAAAGAGGGAGTGGGGGAAAAAGGCTATGAAGATGTACCTAGGTTTGTATTCATTTATGCCTGGTGCCGTCTGTCACGTCATATGGTACTGTGAAGCACAAACTGATTTCTAAAAGAGAGAGGATCTGGCTGCTACTAGTATATGATCCATTTGGGACTTATCCCACAGGGAAGCAAGAAAAGAAAAAAAAAAAAAAAAAAAGAAACACACCAAGCACAAAACCCACACAAACCAAACCAACAACAAAAAACCAAAAAAAACACAAAAAACCCCCCCCAAAAAAACAAACAAAAAAAACCCCACAAACCAAAAGCAAAACAAACAAACAAAAAACAAAACCAAAACCCTACACAACCAAAAAAATAAAAACCTACAAACTTGAAATACCACAATTCAGATGAACCAAGGCACCTTTTTTTTTTTTTTAATATAAAAATATACTAAATTGCATGAAAAAATACTGTGTTTGCATTCTGGCATTTTCAACATTTTAAAGCTAGGTGTGATCAATAAAAAACTCATTGCCCAAAGGGTGATAATTTCCCAACGCTCAGTAAAAAGAGTTAGCATGAGAATTTATCACACTTGTAGGATTTGTGCCTCAGATCAACTCTTTCGCACATTGGTGCCATAGTGCATGACAGGTTGAGGCAAAAATGTATGACAGAAACATCAGGTTCATAATCTACAAATGCATTGTTGCCCTCACTGAGGCCTAAAAGCTCTTTAATTCTGGTAATCTCCTTTCTAATGTTATGCCCACTGTTTCTAATAGCTTTGTAGACCACAGAAGGAAGATTCTCACTCCAGAGAACATGTGAAATAAATATTGAACCTAATGGGGCGATTCTTGCCCAATGAAAGACAAAGAAGCCTCTTAGAGCATGTCCTTAGGCCAAGTGATATTTAGTGTTACTCCTTAATCTTCAGCGGGGGGGGGGGAATCTATTTCATGTACCCTAGGGCTAAAATGAATCAATTGGACATGTAAATTATTGTTGACAGTGATGAACTCAATCTGTGAAGAATCAAGAAACATACTCTTTTCCTTTTATGACTTTCAGATCATGTCCTACAAAGCACGAATAAAGTATAAATCTGGGGAGTATTCTGGGTCTGTAAAACTCACGCCTAATAATCCTATGACTCCTGCTCACTGAGCTGGCTGGTTTACAAAGGAACCCATTTCCTAAGGCTGGTCATACGTGCTCAGAGAGCTTCACTGACTGTATTCTGCAGCTTCCCTCTGATTGCACATCCTGCTCCCAGGCCTAATTCACTTGCCTGTTTTTTTTCCTCAAGAAGAAAAAGCTTGGCAGCCCCAAAGGTTACAGACCATTTTAGAAAAGCTTGACTTATTAACAGATAACTCCTGCTAGTTTGTGGGAAGAATTAGATGCTATGACCAATAATATTCAGGCATTAGGTGTCAATATTTCCAGAGGCCTGATAGAAACATCTCACCACTTTGCCTGACCTCTTCAATTTTTCATGTTTTCTGGTGAGATATCACAGCCAGTACATTTTTTCCTCTTCATGCTTGGCAAGGCTCCAGATGGTTTTTAAGTCACTTGTTCGGGCAAAAGAAGAATGGTACATTTGGGATAAAATTATCCTGGAGGGCACTGTTGCAATTAGAGAGATGAATGGCCTTCAGCTTTAATTAGAACACTAGGTGCACATTTCATACCCTTATTCAGAGGAATCCAGCACAGTCAGCTAGGTAATGTAGTGCTACTAAGACAATACCTGTAGAACTGCAAGCTCTGCTTCCTAAGAAGGGGCCATTTCAACTCCATGTTTACTTATAAACAAAATAAAACTTAGTAAGAGAAAAAACATCCTGATCATCATGATTACTCCTGCCCCATTCCTTTTAGCCTCTTAGAGCTGCTTTTAAATTCACAATAGAATAGTGTGCTAGACAAGGTTGGATGGGAGTGAGAAGCAAGATTAGGATATTGATATTACAGCTATAAGCATACCCGTGCCAGATAACATGCAATTACAGATCAAATCTCATTCTAATAGTGAAATTATTTTTGTGCTACTTGAACAGAACAGAAATCTCTTCTTTAAACTATGTTGCTTTTTTGTGCTTTTCAGGCTTTGCAAGATAACATTTTGTGCTACATATCTGCAGCTTCACAAACACAAAATTACTAAAAGAATATTAATAAGGTCATAAAGACAAATGCTCTTGGGGTTAGGAAAGGAACAAATTAAGATTGTTAGTACTGTCTCAGCTCAGATTCCCTTTTCTATGTGAATTATGATATAACCTTTGATAATACAAGCATATTTTTTCCACAGCATTTTTCCCGCCTCCTTTTGTGCACAGAATGGACTGTGCTCACTTAATGAGCAGCAATTCAATATTTTGTTTTCCGCTTGTTATTCGATGTATTGCCCCAGGCCTTATTTACTGCAACATTTACAAATGTCGTTCTGAAGACAGAATTATTAATTTCCTTCTGGATGTTACTGTGGTGCTCATCATTACTGTATGTGAGTCTTACGAACATTATGCAATTAATCTTCCCAACACTGTTCTGAGGTGAGGGGATGGAACCATACCCAATTTACAAAAGGGAAACAGATCCAAAAAATATTAGAATAAGGGAAAAATACACTAATTCTGGATGCCTGGTTTGTGACAAACAAAAATTAGTGACTAATAAATGGCAAGCCTTTCTATTATAGCAAAATTTTCTCTCATCCACTGCAGCCTTTTTCAAGTTGGTTTAGTTACTACTCCGCCAGCTCTTCGCCTTGTTCTGTATTTCCCTTTCCTCTACTTCATCTTCCCTTCTCACACCAGTTCCCAGTCTGAAATAGTCTTGCCAGTTCCTCATCCAGTCTCAATGCCACCTCTGTATTCCTCTTTTATATCTTTCTAACAATCCCACCCTTTCTTTCTTAACCTCTTTTCATAGTTTTTCCCTATCCCTTGCTCCGTTAATTTCCAATTTTGTAGTCAAATCAGGATTGCAATCTCTTTCTTCACACAAACTTTATCCCTCACCACATTTGTTTTCCTCTTTCTCATCTTGCCCAGCAGTTCCTATCTCCTTTCCTCAGATGTTTCAGGCTTTTTTTTCCTCCTTTTTCTCCACCACCTCTATACTTCAGCTTTCACCCTCTTGCCTTATTTCACGTTGTCACCAGCATATGCCTGCCTCCTCAGCAAATTCCACCTCTCATACCTGCGAAGAGGCCATATTTCTGGTATTTGTGCCCAGCAGGGGTTTTTCTCCTTGAAGAGGGGAAATAAAATCCTTCCTTTTGTTGGTAGCATTCAGGCCTGACATTATATGCAATGACCAGGCAGGCTGTATCAGTCCTTTACTAAACCATGCCCCATCCAAGCAGAAGCTTTGGAAGACTTAACTGCCAAGCTTATGAACTTTATCAAACTCCAGCAAATCAGACATTTTCAAAGACTTTGTAATTTGACTGACAGTGGAATTGCCTCCCCCCCACCTCTTCCCTGAGCAGCCTGTTACACTACTTGATAAACCTTTCTGTGAAATTGAGAAACTTTTCCTAATATCTAATCTAATATTCCCTGGAGGCTGTTTCCTCTTGTTTTATCACTTATTACATGGGAAAAGAGAGGCATCCATCTCACTTCAACCTCCTTTCAGGAAGTTGTAGAGAGTGGTAAGGTCGCCCCCTCAGCCTCCTTTACTTCAACCACAGTTGTCTCAGCCACTCATCATAATCTTATTCTCTAGACACCTCACCAGTTTTGTTGTCCTTCTTTAGGCATGCTTTAGCACCTCAATGTCCTTCTTGTAGCGAGGCCCAAAACTGAATGCAGGATTTGAGGTCTGGCCTCACCAGTGCCAAGTACATAGGAACTATATATATATATATATGCACATATACGTATACACTATATATATATATAGTTTGGATGGGCCTGTTATAGAAAAACCTGCTCTCAAAATTAATATTTTGGAGAGTTGCAGCACCTATTTTCAGTTTATTGTAACAAGAAGTGTTTGGCAACTTTAATTACAGAAACTCTTATCAGCCCTACCTGTAATACATGAATACACACACATTAAACTATTTTTGTGTGTGTTCACCTCCATGACAGTGGAAATTAAAAAAAGTCATCTAAAAGAATCTAGATATGAGCACTGCACTCACAGAAACATGAACATATACAAATGCCTTTTTCATTTGCTTAAATAAAAACACCCAAGGGAAACATTTAAGGGAAAATATATAAAGCAGAAAAAACTAATTTTCTGAGGAATTTATCACATCCCTTCTCAAAAATGAACTAGCTCTTGTAAGTGATGGACAAACTATCAGTATTGTAATAGTAGAGCTGAATTTCTAAACATATGCATTACCAAGAGCATTAGGTGCTGGTACTCTCGTGGTAATTCCAATATGCATTTTAATATCTATCTGCACCCCCTGTGACTACTGCAACTATGTCCCCAAATCCCCTGCCTCATCTATTAATAGGATCACAATGTTTTAACACTAATACGACACTTTGTATCAGTATTGTGAAAGCCCCAGATGGTCACAATCATCTACAGTAAACTGCAGGACACTGTCACTAACATCCAAGACAACACACCACAGAGCCTGTAGCCAAGTGGTTGGTGTTTTATTTGTTTTGGGGTCGTTCTCTTTTTGTTGTGATTTTTTTTAATGCTGATGAGATCAAACACAATATCTATCAGTGCCAGACTCCCTCAGCACCCTCAGGCTTCTGACATTCTTTGTCGTCTCTCCATGCAGCAGTATACTTACTTGAATAACAGCCGTACCCATCAGACATTTCTTCCATTCAACCCCTGCATTCCAAGTGGTCCAAGAGACTGGAGCTGTTATTGCTTCATCACATTGGAGAAATTTAAGATAGCTACTATAAGAAAACAACAAAACAAAACAAAAATACAAATACCCCAGCAATGATAAAAGTCTCCCTTTAACAGGAATGGAATGTCTTAACGGTAATAAGCTAGAAACCCCTCAGAACTCAAGCCAGGTTAAAATTACTTCAAATGCAAGTATTAATTTACAAAAGTTCAAAGCATACAACACAATTACAAAGCATATATGTACCTTGTCTCCAAAAAACATCCCTCACTCTTTCAGCTTTTAAGGTTATTAGATACTCCCAGACTTCTGGTGGAGACTCCAGTTCCTCACCAATGTTTTACCTCCGAGTTACTTTCATAGAAGAGACTCTTGGTCTGAGGAAACAGGGTGAGGTTTGCACTTCTATGAGGAAGCTTCCTTGAGGATTCATTGAGTTTCTGACTTTTATTCTCATTCTTTCTTCTTATAACCACTTGATATTACTTATTAGACTATTAAATACTCTCACCTTTTTTGAAACATCTGTATGTCTAACAGGCCAGGTGCAGCCTTTTTTTGTTCTTGACTAAGCCAATTGTTAACGGAGTAGTAAAATGTTCTTTCTGTCTAGGAAGGCACTATGTATATCTTATTTCAAAGCAGTAAAAATGCATAAAACATACAAATAGGTGATTATGCTTTATACAAAAATGTATTAAAACATATGTGGATAAAATACACATAGCAAACGTGTCTGAAAATTAGATTGAAAAAAGTCAGCCACAGTGGAGTTGATGGGATCTTGATGAATTTGGATGTATATCCACAGCTGCCCAATCCCACGCAGAAGGCTGAGCAGGAAGTGAAAATGCTATGTACAGGAGCTGCAAGCCAGGACCTAAATAAGTCAGTCAGGGCGAGTACTTCTCTCCTCTTGATGCTGGCCCAAACTAAGCCAGAGGGGCTGGGACCTTGACAGGCATGAGCGTGTCATTTACAAGTGTCTTTGAACAGAAATCTTACTATAAAAATTGTTACTCACTCTCCAGGCCCATCCCACTTATAATTTGAAATGTAATTTACTATGTCACCAAGTGATATGGTTATGTCCCTGTGTCTTCCCTTTCCTGAATTGCACCATGACATCATACCATGCCTCATCAACCCTTCTGACCCCAACAAAGGTGAGTTCTTTATGCATAACTCTTTTCAAAGAAACTGTTTTTTCAAAAACTGATATATGGCATAACCACCAACTAACAGTATACTTAGGCTAAATGACATTCCTGCAACCTTAGATTTAAACAATAGCAAGGTACATCAGAGTGCCCACTAATAGACTTCTAAGAGCACCACTCCAAAGGCTGAAAATTACATGGCATAGCAATGCACTTGGTTTACAAAGCATTGCTGTAGGAGTTAGATTTATTGCTTTTTATTTTATACCCCCCAAGCAGTTTAGCACGGGTTCTTGTGGTTTAGGATGGTTTAGGGTCGGGGCAGCCCCTTAGACCTAACAGATGCTCTCTGTTAAACCCCCCTCCCTCCCCAAAGGGGAAGAGAAAAGGAATAAGGGAGA
>JANHGN010025701.1:7157-23893 GCA_024605025.1 Megaceryle maxima | reverse complement strand
GTCCTCCTCTTAATACCTTTTTCTTCTTCCCATAAATTCTTAAAATTTGAGTTTTTTCTTCTTAGTTCCCCCCCCCCCCCCCCATCCCATCTCCAAACCATTCTGATTTGCATGATTCCTTTAGGTTTCCTAGATGAGATCCTAGTTGCTGTGGGTTTTGTTGCTTGATTGGTTTTTTTGTTTGGTCTTTATTTTTATAAACTCAACAAACAAATCAACCCAACACTGCTCAAATTCAACAAGTGACCTTTGTAGCCTTCATGAACTCTGAAAAATCCTACTTCTCCCTTAAGTCTGAGGTGGCAACTTCATGCTTTTATTGTGAATCTAACTGCTCGATGCTTCTAAATAAAGCCCCAGCTCCTGGAATCAAAGGACAACAAAAATATCAGCCTCCAGAAGAGCTCTAGCCCTCATGGTAAGCAGTAAAGCTTGAAAGCTTCAAAGTGTGGGTTAGATGAGTGGATTGTGATATGGACTGAGAATAGGCTGAACAGCAGAGCTCAGAGGGTTGTGATCAGTGGCAGAGAGTCTAATTGGAGGCCTGTAGCTAGTGGAGGTCCTCGGGGATGAGTTCTGTCCAGTCTTGTTCAACATATTCATCAGTGACCTAGATGAAGGACAGAGCATGCTCCCAGCAAGTCTGCTGATGATACAAAACTGGGATGAGCAGATGGCACATCAGAAGGCTATGCTGCTATTCAGTGGGACCTGGATAAGCTGGAGAACGAGGCAGAGAGGAACTTGATGAAGTTCAACAAAGGCAGGTATATGGTCCTGCACTTGGGGAGGAACAACCTTATGCACCAGGATAGGTTAGGGGTTGACCTTATTGAAAACACCTCAGAAGAGAAGGACCTGGTGATTAGGTGACTGGAACACCTCTCTTAAGAGGAAAGGTTTTGATGCCTGGGGCTGCTTAGTGCAGAGAAGAGAAGGCTGAGAGGGGATAGTGTCAATGATGATAAATATCTAAAAGGTGGGTGTTATGAGGATGGGGCCAGACTGTTTTCAGTGGTGCCCAGGGACAGGAGAAGGGTCAACGGACACAAAATGGAACACAGCAATTCCACCTAAACATAAGAAAAAGCTTCTTTATTGTGAGGGTGACAGAGCTGGCTACCCAGAAAGACTGTGGAGTCTCCTTCTCTGGAGATGTTCAAACCCTCCTGAACACATTCCTATGCAACCTGCTCTAGGTGAATCTGTTTTAGTAGGGAGGTTGGACTAGATGTTCCCCAGAGGTCCCTTCCAACCCCCACCATTCTGTGAAAACTTGAGCGTATGACCCAAACAGTGTAAAAACACAGCCTCAGATGTAATATTCTTTCATAATTTTAGACAACTGAATCACATATTTGAATGCATAGAAGTATATGAAGTATAGCAAAAGTAGGAATTTCTTCCATCTGGATGCTTACCATTATCTCCTGGGGCACAGTGGCAGTAGCATCCCAGCAACTGCAAGTTAGTCTTCAGCTCAATTTCAAAGCAGATATTCTTCCTGTCCTCACCTGCTAAAGAAGAGGAAACACTAAAGGAGAAGCTAGACTTTAAGTCTGTTGTTATGTGAAACACATTTCAAGAGACTAGCTTAAGTCCTCTTCAGTTCCAACAACCTCACTTTCTAAAAAGCAATAATTTCTTCAAGAAGAAAACCCAACAAAGGAGACTCTATAGACAACATGAAGTTAAAATGAAATACCTAGCTTTACCTTCCTGAAAGTCCTTCACCATCTGTAGAAGATGGAAACTACTATCAAAGAAGAAAGCAGCTCACCAACTCCTCTGAAAGGCCTCCTAGTCCAGAAATAAAGTAGGCACAGCTGAAACTAATCAGCTGTTCCTGGACACATGTTCCCCAGCTCAGGAGACTGTAGATTATAAACACCTATCAGCTGCAGCTCAGAGCAGAGCCTGTTCAAGCAGTTAAGATACTGTGCTCAGAGAGAAAAGGATTTTGGCTGAAAATGTTATCAGGTAAACAGATAGTCCTTACAGTAGGTCCACTGCAGAGCTTGGAACAGCTTTCTAGGTTGTCAAGCAATGCCCTGTTAGCCTCAGCAAAGGGATATACAAGCCAATTCACTGGAGCTTTTTCATTCAAACGCTGCCTGAAACCATTTACACAGCAACAAATAAAGGAAAGCAGCCAAACAAACCTTTCCTCTGTCCCTCTACTTCATTTAAACAAAGCAAATTCTTGTTCCTGGTAGAAGCACAAAACTCTGCAGGGCATGGGGGACTGAGAGACAACTGCTGAGCAGCTGGGCAAGTAAGAGATTTCACTACTTACCAATTTCACGTAAGCGCAATGTAACAGCACTATTAGGTTTATATTATGTATCAGTAAAATACTAATTACAGAGGACCAGACTTGAAATAGTCTCTCAAAACAACATGCCTACAGCCAGCACGCGGAACGAGCGTGCTTTACAGGGATACACGTTCCCTACTAAACAGAAACAAACATGCCCAGTTATTATCATTTAGAAAAGACAAAAGCTGCCAAAGCCAAGGAAATGCCATCAGCACTCAGAAAAGAGGCCTTTATTGTTTGCTACTAATTGCAAAGGAAAAGAATTCACAGGCATTTCAAAGCATCTGCTGTCTTGTCCTTAAAAATTCCTTCCACTTAGAAAGGAAGATTTTCATCTTAAAAGCCTCCAGAAGCTTTTATGGCTCGTTACCATCCAAGGGCATTCAGATGTGTTATTTTGGTATTGATTATGTTGTGAGGTTCAGCAAAAAGGTCTAAGAAACTAAGAGAAAAGCCTGTTGAGCCTGTAACTAGAGAAATTACTATGTAAGTCTCAGCAATTTCTGTTAAATTAAGGATTACTTCTCCCTCCAACAGACAATGACCTTGTTAATTTTACTGGTAAAAATCTATGCAGACTCAATTGCTCAGGAGACTGCAACTTGAGCTTTTGAAGCTACAGGTTCCAGCTGCTGCAAATCATCTGTGGAGTGAAGCTGATTTACGTTAGCCAAGAATCTGGCCTGCTGTGGCTAAATACTCCCCATCTGGTTTAATCAGTCCCCCTTCTGGAAAGCCCTAAGGATCATAATTTCAAGCTGTATTTGTCTCTAAGACCCTTGTAAAGTTGATACTGCGCATACAGCCAGGAATATCTTACCCACTGCTAGGCTGGGCACTGTCTCAGTGATGGGTGAACTTGCTAAATGAGGCTTAGGGTGCCCACCTGGTTTGCAAGGTGCTGCAGCATTTTTTCTTTTGAGAGGTTTCCCAAGCTAAATGTCTGTCTTAAGGTGTTGATCCTCCTTTTATCAGCCAGTAAAACTGGCAGCCATTACTGTGTGCACTTGACTGTTAGGAGTTGGCATCATTGTATTTGTGGCGTTAGATGAGAAAAAGAACAATAGCATCTAATGTCTTTGGTAGAAAGATTTCACTTAAATGTGTTTCAATTTTCCTCTGGGGGGAATATCATCTGTTTTTCTGTCTCTAGATCTCCAATTAATAGTTGACCATGAGTTTAAACATCAGAAGCTTTTCTTTTGCTAGATGTGAGTAAAGCTAAGGCCTCATCTAAATCAGCTGAAGGAAAAGACAGATCCAAAGATACACTGAGACTTGAGAATCTGGGTTCAGCTCTTTACTCTGTCAAGGACTCTGCTTGGGTACCTAAATAAGCTACTCAAGGTCAGATTTAAAATGGGATGTAAGCAACTACAGAGGGAAAGAGGCAGAACTGTAATCAGGAAAAAGTTTACACATGGGCACTTCAAGCTCCTTGTTATCAAACTTGGAATGGTATCAAAATAATGGCCATCAAAGGACCCAACTTGCAACAGCCAGGTCCTATTCCTGCACCTGCCTAAGGGGATTTGGACATGTCTGCCATCTCACAGGAGCATCTGAACTTTCTCTGTCCAGAGGGACTGAAGAGGGGGATCCCCACAGCTTTGCCACAGCTGCATCATTGTGCAAAAATTATCTTGCAAATTGTGTGTTAAGGAGATTGCATCCATACTGTGCAATTAGGGTATTCATCAGGATACACCAAAGTGGGTCCTGGTTCATACCCAAGAATGTGTTTATATTCCCCAAACACTATCCCCAGGCAGCACATTGCAGAGCTGAACTTCTTCCTACTGCTTGTCTTGCTCTCAAATTATTTCTGATGCAGGGAACAGCTTCAGTGTGGGAAGGAAGGGAAAGGGAGTTTAAACTTGGATCTTCCTGAATATATAGCAGGCCATTAAAGCACTGTGAAGAGAGAGAGAAGGCCTCCTCTTCCTCTGGTATTTTAAAAGAGCTGAGGGCACCCTACCAAGCACCAGGAATGTAGTGGGTGATGGCTGATGAACCAAAGCCAAGACTCCTCTTTGAAAACCTGTGTGAGGTAGCCAAGGCGTACAGTCTAACACCTGTCCTTGCTCATAGTTTTTCTTAGACAGATAGCTCAAATCAGAGACACCCAAGATTACTGATTTAAGACAGCTTCTTTCTCAGTAAACTGGCTATTTTGGTTCCCATTCAGAGAGGCTGAGCCTGTCCTATAAATGTAGTCTCCCCTAAATGGAGACTAGATGTCTAATAGTGTTCTGGATCCCATACAAGCACCAGATGACAGCAAGGTAGGTGCTGCAGTACTGTAATTCTTTATTAGATTTGGCCTTTAGAGCTTTAGCTCTCCATCTGCAAAATCAGGATAAAAGCACTTCCCTGTTTTGTAGCTCATTTTCATACTCATTTGTAATTACTACAGAAAGATATTCAACACTGCACCACTTTCCCAGAGCAGTTACCAGCATAGTTAAGCAGGAACAAAGCACAATATGGATGCTTTTAATCTGATTTTATAAAGTTGACACATAACTTTTGGTATAATTCTGTAAGGAGTTGGTTAGCACTTAAATGACATTTCCATTTTGCTTCTAGGCGATAACTGCATTTCTCACAGCAATGGCTAGGTAAACGTGCAGGCAGCCTTGTACTGCCAGCCACACAGCTTACATCTCCGCTGTTTCTAGGGCCCAAGAGAGACATTTTATGGGAATTTAGGTGTGATTTTTAGGTGTGATTAACCCCACTGGATACCAATTAGCTCTTCCAACCATGTAATCTATCAGAGACTATCAGTGACTTTGATTTTCTTGAAACACCACACTGTGAACTGCAGTGGCTCGGGAGTTATTACTCAGGTGTTCAGATGTCTCTCTGTCCTCAGGGATAAAACTACATAGAGTAATCTTATCATCTGTCCCTAAAGTTGTCACCTCTGTTCATCCAGCTGAGCGCACATGTCATGTGACAGATGTGGATCAGACATCTGACATGGTTCTGGTCTCAGCTCTCCCTCCTAGCAGGCTACTCCTGCATAGCAGGTACAGCTACAGATGCTGATCCTCTTAACCCACCCACATTAAACTTGGACCCCACATCTGCAGTCTGTGAGGAGCTCCAGTACATGTTAGGGAATTGGCTTTCAGACAGATGTTAGGCACCCGGTAAGCTTTAATTAGCTACTAAACCACATAGCAGTGAGACTGGGTTTAAAAGCATGCTCATGCTCATGTTAGTCTAGGCAGCAAACTGAAACTGTCTTGTACTGGGCAGACACAGTTATTATGCAGTTGTCTGAAACAGATCACATGTATGAACCCTAAGGTGGCAGAGATGGTTTTGAAAATTGGAGTCCCTAGTCTTGAAGAAAATTATTAAAATATTACCCTTTGAGTTCATAGAGAATATGTGGGACCTGTGAACCTTCCTGTTTTTTCAACCCTTGACACATACTAAAGCAGGGTGTTAAAAGTAGCAATACTTAAAACAACCCAATAATTCAGTTGGTGTCCTTGCTGTCTTGTCTTACAAGCAGTTTTCATGTATGTCTCAGGGAAGAAAAGCTCCTTCCTTTCCCCTTTGACTTGGAGCCCTGTGGCAGAGTCAGGGTGTGATCATGGCATGACCCCTCACCATGCATGCCACCTTTGCTGACAGTATAATATAATACAGATAACACATCAGACTCTGAGCTGTAGCAACCAAGGCTCAGGCTTCTCTTTTATTCAGTTACTGCAGCTACAAGGATGAGAAGCTTCATGAACAGAGGGAGCACATGGCAGGAGGCTGTAATGGCTTAAACAACCTCTGTGAGATTCACCAGAGCACCTTCTGTCAGGGAGCCCTGTGTGCTGCAAATGAAATTTTCATGAAAGGTTGAGCAAACCTCATTAACATCTCCTTGACAAAATGACAATGTTGGGTGGCAAGTAGTGCCTCTACTCAGTCAGCTTCTCCCATCAGCCCAAGCACTGTTCATCCTGCTGTATGCTTATGTCACAGGATAGTTTGTTCCCTGTGAACACGGGGCAAAGCCCATCTGGCAGACTAGTAAGTCATGAATGATTTGTACTTGTCAAAGAAATGTTGGTTCTCACTGAAAATACAGAGATATTTTGAGGGTCTGAAAGAAGTTATTTGGACGCTAAGATTACATACGCAAACAGCAAGACATTCTTTATCCTAGAGGAATATGTAATGAATTAGGTGATAACTATGACAGATAAAATACTCACTGTTAATTAAAAAAAAAAGGAGGTGTGTTATAGGTGTAAAAGTATTTCCTTCTGTCTTTTTTTCTTTCCTTGTTCTCACTTCAGAAATGAGAGAAAGAGTTTACAGCTGGAATATAGAGTTTTGCACATTAATAGGCACAGTGTAGGTCAGTAAGCCTGACTCGCTGAAGTAACAGATGAGTACATTGGATGTCATTTGATTTTATTACAATGGCAGAAGCAGTGCTGATCAACAGTATCATATTTCCTTTTCTTCAGCATAAAAGATGAAGTGAACTTTCCATGAGACAGCAGCAGGGGAAGGAAATTAGGAGAGGAGCAACATATGCAGCAAGGCACTCACTACACCTGTACCTGTGTTTTGTCCTTCCTTGGTTCTCCCTCTGTTAATGCTAAAGGGGGGGGGTCCTCATAACTCCTTTGGGGTTTTGCAGTGTTACCCCAAGGTATTTCAGGGTCCCTTTTATATTCAGAAAATGCAGATACTTGCATCATGAGTGTCTTCTGCATGGGAATACTGGTGAAAGTAGTACTTATTATTTCTGTCCTGAGCACACCTGCCTAAGTACCCTACTGTTCACCAAAATGATGCCGTGTCTTGTCTGTCCTATTTTGTGCAATGCAGTGTTGGACATGTCACTGAGTGACTCTTCAGGAATAAAGTGGGAGGAATTCTCCCTCCTAGAGGCCAGAGAGGCTTTCTGAATCATCCAGGTTAAAATAAGGTGGGGAAGCCCTATGTGAGCGAGGTCAAAGGAACAAGGATGGTGACTAGAGGAGTAAACTCCACTAATACGCTTGAATAGCTCCCAGCCCCTTAAGGTCTGAGTACTTTTCAGTATTTCTGTTTTGAAGAGGACTAGCACCCATATTTAACACCGTGGAAGCAGAAGTGAAATGACTGGACCAGGAGATTTAGAGGAAACCTGCAGTGTAGAAAGAGTTGTTCACAAGGGCCCCTTTCCCTCACTGATTCTCTAATTATTTTCTTAAAGACCTTCGATTCTTTGCTTCTATACTGTAATGCTGCTCCTGAGATAAACACTGTATGGTCCCTGTTGCTGGGGCACAGATGTTTTGCCCACAGATAACTGAGCAAGAGGCACAGAGCTCAGGCAATGTCAGTTACTGGCTCGGTCTTACCAAGGACAAACAAAAAGCTGAGATCCCTGGAGAAGAGGAATTATTAGTGACAAAATCTGAATGGGCCTCAAAGCATAATACACTAACTTTCCTCTGTACACTCCTTAACGTTTCCTAGCATCGATTTCCTGCATGTTAACAAGACTATTAGAAACATAATAGGGATGCTATGAATAACCACACACTGCTGTTCACTCAAAAGTAATCGGACACAGGTAAACCTGCCCCCAAACACCCATGGAGAGCTCACAAGCTTCTCTTAAGAGCAGCAGGCACTGCTGCCGCCCAGAAAGAGCTGTCTTTCCTCCTACTGCTGCAAGAGGGTGCATCTCAAGGGAAACAAGTAGCAGTAGACAAGCTGTATTTCTTCCCTTTACCTTACAGAAGAAGCAGATTTATATATACCCTGGCCTGTTCCATCCTCACCTTAATGCTACAGCAGAGTGAGAAAAGCAAAGGGTTTGATTCCCTACTGGTGTAAATCAGCCTACTGCTACAGACATGATAAAAGTTTTGACCAAATATTCAGCTTGCCTATAAGTCCTAATAGAGGACTCTAAGAGGTGGTACGTGCTTGCCAGTGCCACTCCTTGGAGCTTTGGGCTCCAGGTTCCAATCCACAGTTTTTTACCTCCTGTTTTATCAAAGGCTTTAGAACAGTTCCTCAGGGGGTATCTACATGGTGCAATGAAATGTTGTGCAAGAATAACAGAATTATCCTTGGACTAATAGAGTTATTAGGAGCAAAACTGCTACATCAAAAAGCTGCTCTGCTGAGGTGATTGTGCTGAGTGCAGAGCAGGGTTTATGGGCCCAGCTGTCACACACTATAGTGTGCAGAGTTAGCTCACACCTCCCTGTGTTGCCCTCCCATGTCCCATCAAAGCCCCTTGAGCAGCTGAATCCCTGGTTGTCGGGGACTTTCACTTTGTTTGCCTTTCCAGAAGAATGTGGGTCTGTCACAGAACAAACTGATATGTACACAGAGAAATCTCTGCCTGGAAGAGAGGCAGCTGGAAGTCAAGGCACCAAGCATGAAAACCATGCTAGACACACACTTGTGTTGCACTTACCTGCTGCCCAGTGATGGGGAGTTTTCCGATGTCCATGTCTTCAAGGTACTTTCAGCAATGGGAATCCAAACTTTAAAATCTGTTTGGCTAGATCAATTTGCTTTACAGTCTTACAGCAAAAGATCATAACTTGAATAATAATATATTTTTTTTAAAGTATTCCTAAATATCCCTTCCTTATCTATGAGGACACTCAAGGGGAAGGGAGGGAGGACACTATTTAGCTCATTTGTAAGTGAGCCTTGTCATGAAAACTGCAGAGAGCCAGCAAAGAGGCCAGCACAGGGAGGAGTCCATGTGTTCCTACTAGGAAGTGATAACTAGAGATCCTAGAGAGACCATCGTCTGAGTAGTGGTATTTTTTGCCTCTCAGTGATCACTGCAATGGCTGCTCCTCTGCTGGAGGGGCCAGGCAGGGGCCTGGTTTGGTAAGTTTGTTCTTCAGGAACAGAAGAGGAATCCTTCTGCTTATATATATCACAGAACGATGCACCATAATTAGCACTTTTATTAGTCACCTGGGAAAGAATTAAACTGTGGGTTCAAAATGAATATTTTTATGCAAAATACCAAATCCTTCAGGCTTCCACTCACCTTCCCTGCTTCTGCAAAGAGTTGTGCTGGGCAGCATGCACACCAGAGCTGCTGAAACTCTGGGAAGGAGAGGTTTTATACATCACCGGTGGGAATTATCCTGTTGTATCATCTTCTTCACAATGTGATTCTGCTTTTTTTTTTGTAGAAGTGGGAAACATTGATTATACATTTATGCTGAGTTTCGCCACTGCTAAAATGCAAACTGCAATTTTGTCACAAATGCAGTATTTCTGAATTACTGCACTTTGAAGCCCCAAAGGAGCCACAGAGGAACACTTCTGAGCATTCTTTTTATTTTAGATTGTTTGCATTTTTCCCCAAGACTAGTCAGATAGATCTAATATATTCCTGATGTAGTGATTTGTTCCTGTTTATTTTTTTGCCAAATGCACTACACCCACATGCACAAACACCTTTCAAATTTCTCATCAGCTTTTATTAGGCTATTACTAAACCAAAAAATTAAATAGCTGCTTTTTTTTTTTTTTTTTTTAACCAAAAGAGTAGATGAACCCACCAGACTCCAGCTGTTTGTATTATATCATGCACAACAGAGACACAGAGAAGTTACTCTGTGCAGATGTTCAGCAGCAAGAGGAGCTGCAAATGAGAGCAGCCCCAGGGGCAGTGGCTGCAGACAGAGCAGGAAGTAGAGAGAAGTAGTTCCTCCCTTGCCATTTTCCCTGAGTTTCCTTCCAGCCCCAGTGATGACAGCCGTAGAGCCAGGTAAGAAATGCTGGAAAAAGCACTGTCCTGCCTCCAGGAAGCCACTAATATTCCCTGTTTATTGGCAGACGATCGCTGCTCTATACAAGCCAGGGATTTCCCCACAGCTGTGCTGCACTGCTGGGCTTCTGTTCACACTGACCCTGATCCAAAGCTCTCACTGAAGCCAACATAATTTTTTCCAGTGACTGCACAGGGTTTTGGATGTGGCCCATTACAGCCAGTAGCACTGGCTGCAGCCAAAATCTTGGCTTGTGTTTTGCAGGCGATGGGAATAGATGATCACAGTTATTCTTTCTGGCCATAAAATCAATGCAATATCTTCTTCTGATATTCTTTGCCTCTTCCTAATAGAGACCACTTGTTCTGCTCTATTCCTGACCAAGTTTCCTGGGAAATATTAAATTTTATATCATTTTTTTCTCACCAAAATGTTCTCACTGGGATGCTTAGACATCAACACATTTATATCCAAGGGATCCTGAAGAGGTTAGCCAGAGGTGATTACGTCTCAAATGATGTTGTACTATAATTGCTCAGGATATCAGCTTAAATGAAATAATCTGCACAGGAGAGAAGAAACAGTAAAGCTAAGGAAGGAAATTGCTGCTGTAATTACTAGAGTATTTCTCTTTGAGGTATTAAAAAGAAATGTTTATAACATAAAAAGCCTGGGGAGGATGACATGTGGCAACTACAGACTGGATGGCAAAGCCTCTCTTTATCTTGTATCTGCTGTAACAAGCTTCCTAAACATTACTTATACATAAATGGCAGGTAAGAGTAGAAGGTAGGAGGGTAGGCAGAAAATAGCCCAGAGTGAACAACTAGCTCAAACACTTTACAGTTACTTACAAAGATAAAAAGATATGAGACAGGTACTCTCCTTTAGGGTCTTTTGCCACTGAAGTCATTCAAGCCTTGCTATCAACTTCAACAGTGGCACAACCAGGCCCACAGACAACAAGGGGAAGAAGGATAGCAGTTATTCCTTACAAACAACTGCCTGGCTTTTTTCGTTTGATCATTTTTATCTTTCTCCCTGCCCAACTCTCCTGAACAAAAAAAAATCTGAAATTCTCACAGCTAGAGACACCTCTTTGTTCTATACATAACAATGCTGTGCAAAGTTCTCATGTTTCCTCTCCAGCTCTTTTACTATTTCGAGAAATAGGCTTTATTGAAACTCTCTGGAGAAATGCATTGGCTGTGGATCTCGTATTTCAGAACCTCTTGTGCTTTAACCTGCAGGTACATAATTGTGTGAACCTCACTAAGATGACAGGATTAAAAATTACCCAAGGGAACATTTACCTGGTCTAGAGCCCTGAACCTGCTGAACCCTACAAGTGTCCAGACAATGGATCACTTCAGGCATCAGACAGGGCCTTGAGGGATTCACTGTTTCACAGGCTCTCTCAGTACAGGAGATTATGGGATTGCATTTTATTCCTGGACTACATCAGTGTGACAGGATCCTGAGGAGGTGTCCTGGTTTGAGTGAAAACAGAACTAATTCTGTTCAGTGATTTTTCACTCAAACCAGGACAAGAGGGATTGGACACAGGAATTTTTCTAACTGAAGTCTCAGTACCAGTGATGCTCTTAAGACACGAAATCCTCACAGACCTGCCATAGAATTGCAAGGCAGATCTGGTTTAACTTTTTTCTTCAGATTTTGTGCAACTTTCAGCAGGGTGACCAGTGACAGCAAATAGATTGGAAATTCCTCAGTTACAGGATTACTCCCTGGTTCTGCTTAAGCTGCTGCAGATTTGAAAGGGCAAATTCTTGAGGAAAAGCATAGCTTACATCACAGAACATCTGAAAAGACATTAGAAATTGATGGGCAGTGCAGACAAGTGCCATCCACTACTCTTTAGAGCAGAGAGACTAATGATTGCTGCCCAGGGAGGTCACTCCGGCCTAATACAGTGTCAGGACTAGGTGGGGATGCAGGTGTATCCAACGTGGCAATCAAAGGTAATGGACCAGGGACACTTTCATAAACAGAGCCCCCAGTTGTGCCCTGTGCTCTCCCCTAGGAGCAGTACAAACATGTTATTGCAGTAGGCGGAAAAATAGTCCAACTTTGCCTGTTTGTGAATGAAAGGCCTGTATGGCCTGGACTTCCAAGGTCATAGCAGCATCTGTGGAAGTGATGAGCCTGGACCACCTTGAACTGAAGAAGTTGGACATGCATACCAGGTGAGGAACAGCAGTGCTTCATTAGCAGCTCCCAACATCCTGCTCTGATGGGTGCTGGTATATGATTCATGATTTAAAATTCTATTTCATTAAAGTAATTTAATTTGGCTGGGGGGAAGTGTTTGGTTGGGTTTAGACACTTCCATTTTATTTCAGCAGAAATAGCAGGAAGTGGTTTGCAGGAAGGAAGGAGAAATCCTCACAGCCATTCCAATGAAAAGCCATATATTTATGTTTAGTTCAGGAAACATTGCAGACACTGAGTGCAGGTACTTTCCTGAAAAACAGAGCCACACAACCCTGTACTCCTTTACAAATAAGACATATTATAAGCTACAACTTCTTCTCCCAGTAGGGATCCTCTGTATGCTTTACCCTCTGTCTTTTACTACTTCCAAGTCCTGCTCTGTTGCCATACATCAGGTCTCTCTCTGGAATTTCTCTTTGGTCTCTTGCAGTGCTTCCAAAGTACACTGAGCCTAGAGCAGGCACGAAAGATGGATTCATTCCTCTGTGCCAGCTGTATTTAATGCACAGATCCGATTCTGTTCTCAATACAGAATCTTGCTTTTCTGCCCAAAAACACTGGAAGTGGGAGCTTCCTCTATAAATACACATTCTACAACATATTTGTTTAAAGTTATTATCCTGAATTGGAGTGCCAGAGATATAAATTTCTAAGTATTTTTCTTAGTAGTATTTGAATTGTATAAAAATTCCTGAATATGTTTGAAGCCATAGTATGGTGGGCACTGTACAAACACACTGAAAGAGAATCTGTACCTGAACCAAACAGACAAGACATCAGGGAAAGAAAAAAAAAGAATGGTTACCCCACTTAACTTGGAAAGATTAGCGTGACTTGCCCAAGGTCATATAGAAACTCCAGAGAACTGAACTGAGACCACTGCAGTCCCAACACAAAATCTTAATTACCAAATCCAATTTTCCACTTTTCCTTTCATATGTGGTTTTTGGTTTTTTTTTTCATGCATTAAAACACTTCACATAAGCTGCTTCTAAGTATAAGGAAAGCAAAGGCTGCAAGCTGCCCTTGTTAAACTAGGTTGCACAGTCAAACAAATTTAAAATGATATCTCAGCAAGAATTTGCAACCTGCCTGCGACAAATAATAGGACTTTCACCCTGAAAATATGTGAGTGCTCAGGAGGACTAGCTGAGAGAATTTAGCAAGGCTCCTAATGAAAGAGCTGAGCTGCAATATGTATATGCATGAGTTCATGCATTATTGAAACTATTCTGATCAGAATAAGCATTGCGAGCACAGTACTGAAAGTGTCACTATCGTTCATGTATTGAATAACTTGCCCTCATAAAGGTATGATAATGCGTTCATCCGTTTTGTTTGTACTCCCAAAGCAGTAATAGCATAAACCAAAAATAACCCTATATGTTGCAAAAAGCACATAAATATAAATCTAATTATATCTTTCCTTGATATTATGACCAAGAAATGATGATGCTCACTGAAGTATAATGTATGAGATTAAGTGCACTCCCAAGGGCCTGGGATTTTAGGGGTTAAAAAAAATATGACATGATATTGGTCAGCCCGCCTCAGTAACCCAGTGGTAGGTCCTTTCTCTGAGAGGTGGGCAGTTCAGATTATATTTTTAGTGATACCATTACAGCTCAACCAGTGCTTGCTGCCATATACCCACAGACCGACAAAATCAGAGTGCTGATGGAGACATCCTGGGAAGACATCCTATCTGCAGTGCTCCCAAGGATGACGGTGTCACATGAAATATTGGGGAAGGTGAGAAGCAGAAGGAAAAAAAAAATAAAACGGAGGGATGTGGTAGTTCTCAAGGTATATAAACACCTCTTCCTATGTCCACACACACCTTATCAAGCAAAAAAATGAAGTCAGAAGAAATGAAATCGGGGTGTAAAAATAAACGTAAAAACCATCCACAGATATTTTATTGTATTCAAACAGTTGTCTCAGTGCAAGATTTCTATATTAAATTTACTTATGAGCTGTGATCTCAGTCATTTGGAGTTTGGGGTTTTTGGGTTTTTCTTTTACCATTTTACATTTTAGTGAATTGTACTTTCATATGGGAAACTTATGTAGCAGCCTGTTCTTGCTGGTAAAAGTGGCAAGACTCCCACTGGTTTCATTCAAAGGTTCAGGCTGTTAATGATGACTCAATCAATCAGTCAAGACATGAGAAGCTTCAGAGAGAACTGAAGCCAAATTCAGTCTCAAAATTCATTTTGAATTCTTGTGCAGTTTAATGAGCTGAATCAGAGATGATCTCTGGAGTAGTGAGGAAAGATGCATATCTAAGACTCTCTGGGGATGTATGTTTGGTAAACACCATCACTTGGTTATTTTGCGGCAGTTCCTGTATATCAAAATTTTCAGAAGAGCACAATGAAACAGGGTGGTGCTGGCTGAGCACTAGGACAAGAGCAGATACAGGGGGTGACACCAGGACAGAAGAGGCCAAGGTGGTTAGGGCACCAGAAGGCATGACTCCCATTTTGGGAGATCCAGAAATAGCAAATGAGTTTGAAATGACCATTCAGGCCAGGGGTGTTGAAAAAGGTAAGAACGAGCTACCCTGGAAAAATGACCTGGTCATTTACCCCACTGTGAAATCAAATTAGAGCTGTGAGGTCTATATTTAGGAGTGAAGAACTAAGACCTTTCTCCTCCAGGAAAACACTGTGGGAATTCACTTATCCCGTCTGCTTTCTATGGATGGGAGTTTAAAGGATATTACTAGTCATATTATGCTACTGGTAAAGGCTGGACACATTTATCTCCATAGTCTATATTATTATTGGAAGAGGTGGTAGAAAAATTATGATTCTCATCTTCCTTTGAAAAGATTTATTTGAAATTGTCAAGCTCTTATTTTTCTTTTTTTAAGCTGAGACATTGAAAATTATCTTGTGTACTAATTGCACGGAAGCAGCCCATAAAGTTTGAGGAAGAAATGCACATAAATCTTCATTTACTCTGTAACTGTAAGTTTCATTAGGTATGTTGCATCTTCCTTCTCTGGCTAAATCGTAATAGATAATGCAAAGACATGAATGAGATATTAATAGCATGGAAAAACACAAGGTTGCTGTATAATGCAGGAATGCGTAAAACTAAGTGAAAACAACTTAAACACTGAAAAGGTTTATTGCAGATACATTTAAGCTGAGTATGCTGAAAATGGTAGTTTACTGAAAGGAGCAAGGTATAACTGACGTAAGCATATCTACATTGTTTTCTGTCTGCACGTTTACTGTTAGGCAGCCTGAAGTCTTTAATATTTTAAGCTCAGAAGGGAAGAAGATTTTATAAAGGGGAGGAAAAGAGGAAAATACAAAAAGTTATCCAGCACTCTGTATCCTACTGGGTGGTGTTGCCTCTGCTTTTTCTCTCTTATCTCTAACTTCCTAAATGTTCAAGGCCAGAATGTTTAATCCAGATGCTGTGGTAATCAGATAAATAGCAGTTCCATGCATGTCAGTAATGGTGCTCAATGAATGAAATGCTTATGAAATTTCCAGTTTAAATCAGTTTTGGGATTACAGGCTGTGTGTTCCCAATTCCCAGGCACAAGTAATAAATAGACTTGCTTTTTTCATTGTCTCTACTCCCCAGAAGAGAAGACTGGCTGTTGTTCATTACATACCAGTATTTTGCCAGGTATTCACACTACATAAAGGGGAAGATTTATAGTAATTATGATTAAGGCTTAGGAAACTTGCATATGATGACCAGCTCTGCAATAGGCTGCTTTCAGAAGCATGGTACAGCATGGACACTTTTTCTGGGCTTTAGCTATTTTATGGTTTCCTTCTGCAGCAACAGCATCTCCTACCTCAGTCACTACTAAGAGCTCTCTGACAAAGGACTGTGAATGAGGAAGGACAGCTGGAGAGCAGAAGCATCAGGAAGGGGCCAAAAAAACAGGACATGGGAATGAGGGGGAGTCACCAGGACCAGTACAGAGGTCCTTTGGAATCTCCACAGGATCAACCAGTAGACTCCAGTGAAACACACTATGGCCACATATGGTGACAGGAGATGAGGATATTCATAGGGTTAGAATTTTCAATGTTTAAGGAAATGCTCCTTTGACAAATGTATCTAAAAGAAAGGGGGAAGTAGCCTCTGTGCCTCAAATAAAAGGAGCCAAATTATTTTCCTACTTCAGCTTAGGTTATGTATTAATCAGGAAAGACTTTCCAGATGGAAGATGTTGGGAATATGTAAAGCCTTGCCACAGTTAAGTAGTGCATTTTAATTAAAAAAAAAAAAAAAAAAAAAAAAAAAACAGGAAAGTTTGCTGCGAGCCTCTTGAAGAGTTACCGGTATTCTGTGACGAGCTAAACTGTAATGCAGGGGTGCGTGCAAAAACCTTTGCATTTGTGAAAAATCAGATCAGAAGCAAGTATTAAGGAAAA
>JANHGN010025699.1:0-11887 GCA_024605025.1 Megaceryle maxima | reverse complement strand
TATTATGAATGCTGATCTATTTGATCTCCAAACAGGAAAACTACAGATTTAAAATGGGGAACTTACTAACAACAACAACAACAACAACAACAACAACAAAAAGTAACAACCTAATTTATAAAAGTTGGTTTAAAAACAATACATTCTTCTGAAATTAGAAAGTTTGTTCAACCACGATGTTAGCAAAACAGATCCAAAGACTTTATTCCAAATACTAACAAAGGAAAGACAGTGGCTTTTTCACTCAGCAGATTTTATTCTCCTTGAATTAAAAATGTTACCTCCTTTCTCAATAACAGGTTTTTTGTTAGTCCTCTTTCAATGTGCAGAGCAAGAAATTTAATTCAGGTGTGAATATTAACAATCATTAACAAAGTCCTAATTGCAAGGCCCAAAATTCTTCCTGTTACACTTACTCATTACAGATAGTGCCTTTCACATATACACACATGGAAAGAATTTATTCATTACTGGTATGAAAACATATGTGCCAAAGATTCACTTTTAAGCTCCAAGATGAATGAGATCAGATATGCATTTAAAACAAACCTCTTTTTATTCACCCATGGCATATGAATGCCAATTCAATTTTTTAACAATACAATTTGAAAGCACTGAGACATTAGCCAATGATGTCCCTCAATACCATTTTCATATGATTATTATTCAGAAGAGAGAAATCTAAAAAAGGTTGAGTTGTGATTAAGAGCTTCTATCTGTTATCTTGAGAAAGAAACAGCTAATTTGCAAAACATGTCTGTTAATGAATCAGCCGCCAATATCCACTTAAGCCCTGTGGCAACTTATTAATGCACTATGACTGGGACAAAACCACTGACCAATTGAAGAGAAGCACTTCCAGTCATATGGTATTACATTATCTCTGCATTAAGTGTTCATGCTTTATGTACATGCTTCTAATACAGAAGTTAAACTCCAATATACTCATATTTTATGAAAAGTGCACACTGAAAGGTAGAAGCAGAGTTTCTAAAGACAAAAGTTTTATTAGGAATTAAAATGGCTGAAGGATGGGGCCACACTGCAGAATAAAGTTTCTGTAGTGGGAAAGAGCCAATGGTTGTTTTTCTGATGAGTGTGTAAGGTGCTTCTCTGGTGTGCCTACCTGCATGATTTATGAACAATTTCAGAAAACTCAGTGTGTGAAATTCACTTATTTCTTTCCAATCCATAAACCAGACTCAATATTATGCAAAGCAAGTTTGATTTTCTTTAGTAAATTTTGTTTGACTAAATAAATTACAAAGGCCATAGAGGATTACATCTCCTGCTCTTTGTAAGTTTAAATGAACTGCAGTTATGCACTAAAATCATATCTTTTCTTTGAGGCTTTTGAAATGATGGATGGCTCACATTGATATTAAGCATGTCTTTCAGGGGAAAACCAACTTCAAAACAGGTTTCATTTTAATTCCTCCACCCTTCAAAATGCTTATTAAAATAGAATATATTTTAGGTCTCTGAGAAAACAGTAGTAAATTTTTTTAACTGAAAGTTGTATTCCTTATATTTACTAAACAATATGTCTCTTACATAGGCAAGACTATTTATTTATAATGTAGAAAAAGGTCACATAGTCTTGTTTATTTTTGACAGCAGTGTGGATTTTTATTATTTTGGACTGTTTACTTTGTACTTCTCTAATACAAATCCTTTGGCATTTTACTGGACCTTTTTCCCCTGTGGGCTGAAGTTATCTTCCTTTTTAATTAGATTGACCTTTTGGTTCACTTGACTGCCCTCAAAATGACTGAGAATGACTGCTCTTTTGGAAGGCAAGTTGAAATCAGCACAGAAAGACTGAACACAGTCATGTGAAATAAAAATATTTTATGCAGCTATTCCAGCATTATAACTGCATAATCATTATGTTCATAGCCTCTAACACAAAGAAATACTAGCCTCTGCAAATTTTGTGACACTTTAATGATGACAGGTTGTTTCTCATCTTCTTGAATGAATGCTTTTATAGTGCACTTTGTGACTAATATTTTCAGAGTGTGTTTTTACTGTCCCATAATGATTTGCCTTTTTTACCCTTCCAAGTTATAAAGGGTAAATTTTAAGTAAGCTCAAAACATAAGGCCCTTTGCTACCATCTATTATATAATGTCCATTGCTCTTCTTTCTACCAGCATCATAGAAAGAAATAGCTATTGAAGTTACATTTTCTAGGTTAAAGACTAAAATCAATGAACTTTATTTGAATCTGAAAGTGATTACACATCATCCAAGAAGTTTAGAAAGAAATAAGAAGAGTGTCCTATACAGGCTTATATAATTGTTCTGAAAGTTTGATAGGTGAGGCACAAACTCTTTTACCATGAAGACAATATTGAGCAAAATATACATTTTTTTCGTTAACAGGAATTACAGCAGTTTACCTGAAGTTGGGGAGTGAAAAAAATCATCTCTTCCTCATATTTTAGGAAATAAGGAATTTATGCATCATCTCCCCACTCAGCTGCATATTCTCTATTCTACCAATGAATTCATTCCCAGTCAGGAAATGCTGCACAGAATTCCCAATAATAATTGAAAGGCATCTGAAACTCAAATATGAGTTACTAAGCCAAGATTAACTTAATCTGTAAGCAAAACCTGTATGTTTTGGTACTTCTCCCCAGGACCAGAACAATTAATCCATTTTTCTAAGGGGAAAAAAAGAACCTTCTTGCACCTAAGAAGTTACATTCTCTTATTTTCAGGAGCTTGATAGATTTTTCAAGAAAACAGAACTGAGTGGTTGATTCAGCTAATAGCTGATTTAGTAGTTTCTCTTCCAGAACAGTGGCATGTTGTGTTAAAAACTCATGCTTTCCCTGCTTATATATATGAGCTTCAAGTCAGGCCAACGCTGTGTCCTGGAACAAGGTCCCCAGCTACCACTGTTAACTGTCACTAACAATAGTTGGAGGCTTTGCTTTTTCTTCTTTCTGTTGATCTGTAGAGCCACTGAGTTCACTAAGAAACATTGCTACTTTGGCAATAGTAGAATTACCAGCACCTATCTGTATTTTTTTGTTGTTGCTTTCCTTCTTCTGTATAAACTCACCTTGTTCTTGCAGTCATTGATCAGCCTGTATCATTTAATGAAAATCTCCTAGATCCATTTGTACCACATAGTTAATATCCCACTTCAACTATACATTTCTAGTAGATTTACTACTTCATCCATTTTAAAGTGTAATAATCATCATTATTTCTAGGACTACAGACATTTTAGTACTTCTGTCTAATAATCTAGAAGTTCTATCATCAAGCCTGATCAGCCCTGTTTTATAAACAAGCAGAAAGGTTTTCCCCACATCTGTTTCCCAGTCTTTTTTTTTCCTACTTCTGAATAGATTTCTTGGTAAAACCAGGACACAGAGTCTTAGACAATTTTCATTAAATAAACTTTAACATCTTTAGGAGCAGACACTTAATATCCTCTTACTGTTTGGTTTTTATCCCAGCTGTTGCTAATCAGTTACTTAGCTGCAGCTGGATAAGTAATTGCTCTATCATTAGGTCATTTATTTTTGCAGTGGAGGATTTATACCTTCTACAGAATTTTGGGTAATGAGGAGTTCATGTTTGTAGAATTTTTAGACTGCATGTTCCTTGTATGTTTTTAGTCTAATGAAACTCAGATTGTTGTACAAAATGCTAATTTAAATATTTCTGTGAATCAAGACAGTGAACTTTATTCTCTTCAGAGGAAGGAAAAAAACCTTCATCCTCTTAATGATTAGATAAGTGTAGTTTGGATAGACTAGAAGGAGTGGCAGATCATGATGTCCTACACTTTCAGGCATGATGAGTCAAAAAGATTTAAAAAATGAACAGCTCTTTAGGCAAACTTTGTCCTGAAGAGGTTTTGTTTTATTTTGAGGAATGCATAAAGACTTAGTGATATGAAGTGCAACCAAGGGTAAGAAAACTAATCTATCCATTCTAAAGGCATTAATTATGTAAAATATTAATTTAATTTTTCAAATAATTGGAAGTAATAACTGCTGCATTCATTAAGGAATCAAATTATTAAATATCATCCAAGTATCATATTTGCTCAAAGCCTGAAGTCTTTCAATTGCAAAAGAAAATATTTCAGCCTTATATCCTGCTATAATTTTTAAGAACAATTACATTCTTTAATGTTGTTCAAAACTAAAAATATTATCTTATGTGGTTACATGATCTTCTATATGTGATATAATTTTAAGTACTTCTCAAGATACATTTTGCAATGGTTTTGCTTCATTTTCTTTATTAATATTCCAATGAAGAATTTGTTAGGACCCCACTGATTTTTAAGTCTTCCAAAATACTTTAATATGTTTAGTGTATTTTTTTTACTGGTTAGTCCTCAAATACAGATAAATTAAGTTTTAATTTATAGCACTTTATTCAGAGCTATAACTTCATGATTCCCTAAAACTTCAGTTAAAAATGTGACAGTTGATTTGACTTTTTAATAGATGCACATGTAAACATGACTGTCTTCCCTCTCTGTGACCAACAACACCTAGGGCTGGAATGTGACTCACTGAACAAACCTCTTAAATGAAGGAAAGTTCAGAGGAGATGGACAACGATGATGTGTCTACGAAGCTCAAGGAATAATGCCAGATATCTTACCACAACTGTTGCAAAGAATCTGATTATCTCACCACAAAGGGGACTGGACCATGGCCTTAGTTTTCAACAGTTGAGTAGATCAACTGGTATTCTAAATATTTCTCCATGAGTTCATTAAAAGAGCATAAAGAAGTCAGACCAGAATGGAGAGAATTAATGGTTCAACCCAAAATAGGGTGTAAAAGCTAGACAATGAGCAAAAGAATTTTGAAGAGAGCAATGGGATTGAGCTGGCTTGAAGCCACATATGGATGCCCGATGTTGTAACAGAGTATTGGCCTCCAACACCCTTCCCCGGCATATGAACATCAGCTGCTACAAAAGTGAATTCCAAGGTATTTTCTGCAAGCCCAACACACCACTTTCTTGGGAAAAAGCCATTAGCAGCATATAGAATAAAGGCAGATATTCAGGCAATCAAATTAATGCAGTCATGTCCCTGAAAAAACAGCCAAAAAGCTATAGATTGTGATAGTTTGAGTATACCAATGTCACCAATAAGCTGTCACAATCATCTGATATCTTTTAAATATGTTCTTTACATAAGTATGTGCTCAACACCATATCTACACACCTGTAGGTCTCATATCCTTAAAGTCTTATTTTTATAATGAGGGATTTATTGTCAGCTACCTTCTCACACAACTGACCGTGGATTTGAAGAAAAGAATTCCAGCAACACTAATTAAAACCACTATTTGACCTTTAATTTAGCTAATAAATTCCCTTATACACTGTTTTGCAGTTTTTTGGACTTTGTTTACACTGAAAGTTTTCATATTTTTCAAACTTAAGCATACTAGTTGTAGACTCTGTCACACATACCTAAAGATAGGCAACTAAAAACTAAAAGCAACACTTAGGATATATTAGAACACAATCCTGTCAAGTGGGCATCAATACAATATTTTACAATCACAACTGAATCATTTCATATCAATCTTGGGACAGTTATGACTCATAATGCTAAATGTAGTAAAGTGGGATGTTGCAGAGGTATGGATGATTTTGGTTATTATTCCTCTCTAGAGGAGTTAGTCTACATGCAGTTCTTCATTTTTGGTAACATTAAAAATAGTGGTACTGGGCTCTCCTCTGTGATCTGTCAGCATACAGCTGGTATTCTGGAGTTTCTGAAAGCACATGTAAAAGATTCATTTCATTTAATAAAGATTGAAATGTCTATCAGAAGTTGTCCAACAGAATTAATGTGGATTAGCTTAATTTTTTTTAATTCTCTTTGTTAATTTTGGTAATTTCTATATTTTTTAGAAGTGCTATTGAATATTCACAGAAAGGATCCATACATGTGCTATTTATTCCATTGAATTTTTTGCAGAATTTACGAGTGCACTCCTACAGTCTCAATCTGTGCCACTGTCCTGAAGTGCAGTGAAAACAAGACTAGATCCTTGGCTTCAGCTTCAAATGTCCGTTTCATTTGCATGTAATTATAAAATATACTATATATATTTATAGAAAACATAATTTATGAGAAAATTATTTCATGTGGGTGATGAAAGGCTTGGTGGTCTGGCTGTTCATATAAACAATGACACACTGCAATTGTTTTCCTTCATCCCAGAGATTAACGTGTTGGCATTCTGGCATAATAATGATCCATTCTAGTAAATGTATCTACTGTTGGTGGTAGGTCCAAATTTAACTTAAGAATGTGTCTTCTCTAACAGCTTTGGAAATCATCCAGAGTAAACCTATATTTTATGAACACTAAGATTTTCATTCATTACTTCAGCAATCTAAAAAATCAAGTAGTCCAACAGGTTTGTAAAATTAAACTGTATATACTCAAAATACAACATGCAAATTTGTGACTGAAAAATGTCTCTGCATATTATCTATCCAATACAACATGCAACAATAATCATGACATTCTAGTTGCAATAATATTAATATTGAAGGAAAATCACCTCTCATTCCTTTTATTATAAATTAACAGACTATCATTAACAGTTACCCCAAACATAGTATTTTTGGCTTTGTGAAGGAATAGAAAGGAAATAAAGTGCTTGGTCTGTGCAACTCACTAACAAAGAATCTTTCAGTACTATTTTTGTAGTTAGTTTAGCAAATGATAAATAAAGCCAAGATTTTAATGAAATTTAAGTACCTTAAAATTTAGTTCTGAACTTTAGAGTGGGATTTTTTTAGAGAAAAATTAATGTTGAAATGCTGACTGAATTTGGAATAAAAGTTATCATTGGTACAACCATATCCATTCATTGTTGCCAATGCGTTTGCTTTTGACTAATATCTTAGGACATTAAGATTACTGCGCAGCTATGGTACTTCACCATAGAGATGAAGAAAACTATTTACAGTTATGGTCATACAGACTTACTCTGAAAATAGTACAGTGGGATAAGGGGAAGGGATCAAAGAAAGTGTCCCAGTGACTCCATCAGGGCTTTCATATTTCACAGAAAGAGGGCAAGGAGTTATTTTACAATTGTCAAATTATTGTAGAGTTGCCAAAATTAGTAGCATTTTATGTGTTTTATGCAGACAAAAATATGTACAAAAGTCAAGAGAGTGAGAAATTAGATTATTAATTTTATAGTGAGTCACCTTCCGAGTTATGACTTTACAGAATATAAACTTGATCTTTACTTATTGTTGTTAAACCAAAGTTTAACAAAAAAAAATCATAGATTGGTTAATATATCTGTGGAGGACATCTTTTTTGTTATCTAGGTTAACAGTTTTGAAAATCCAATAGCACATTGTGTGAAAAATAATTGTGAAAACCATCTTTTCATTTATAACACCTTCACAGGTTATACTTCCTGGGAGATTTCAGTAAGATCTTGTTATAATATTTTACTTCTCTAATCAGAAGATTATTAAACCAGTAATACAGCATAAAAAGGGTTGAATTATTACAAAAGCTAATGAAATGTTCCTGTTGAAGCTTCAGCCCCAATAGGACCTGAAGCCTCAGGACCAGCTTCATCCCACTTGGCATTAAGCATCCAACTAAATTTAAAAGATAACACCAGAAAGACTGGGACAAAGAACTATTTATGTCATTGAAGGACTAAATGATCTTTAACTTGCTAGCTTTCTCAGTTGACTATATATAAGAGTTAATATAACTGTGTTTCTCATATTGTAACTAATTACAGGAAGTATTAATGATGACAGTAATGGAGGGAATATGGCCTAATGCAGCTCTGCTCTGCCCAGCCATAGTACCCTATACCTGTCTGGACTGTTCGGTCTACAAAAGGCAACAGCTTGCTTGGGAGACCAATCTATGCTTTTCTAAATGAGGAATCGTATACATAAATTTGGCTTTTTAATCAAGAAATGTAAACTGTCCTTTGTGTCAGGAAATTAGACATTCTCTTGCACTTTTAATTGTTCCTTTTAAAAAAATACAGATGTGTGGAGATTTTTAATATTTCCTTTAAAATATACACCTTTATACAGACTATATAGAAAAGTAACCAGTACCATGTAGATAGGGCTCAGAGGAAGCAATATTGAATTTCACTGGTTTACCATCCAAAGGCCAAGAGTGTATGGTGGGATAAAATGTAGACATTAATAAACTCCCTGAAAGCTTGATATGGATATGCTCAAAAGAGAAGAGAAAACTATTTAGATAAGGCCATGTTCTATGACACTAGAATGTGATTATTTGTCTGGTGTTCAGAAGCATTATAAAAATTATGCACAACTGGCATTTGGCAGGATAATCAGATGCAATAAAAAGGTGAGCTTTATTAAGGGAATATGTCTACACTTTTTTCCCCCCCTAACTTTCATTTAAATGTTGTGCATAAGATAAGAGCAATACAAAATATAGACAGATTTTTCACTTCATATTTCATCCTGCTTTGTCACATGAAAAGAAAACTGGGCAAGCAGGGGGTTAAATAAATGGTGCTCTAAAGAACCACAAAAGCCATTAATAATGGTGCAATTAATGAATGCCAAGTATTTGATCCATTTCATACCAATTATTTATCAGCATTTAATTCAGCTGCAGATTTACAAGATTCTGACTGAATTTCTTAATGATTCAAAATTATCTAGGATAAACTGTACTCAGGGAATGTTAAAAGGGATGAGGCTTAATACTTCAAACTTACCTTAGAAACATTATATGCCTATCTTTGTGCGTGTTAACATTCTGAACACTGTGCATAGGATGAAATAGAAATGCACATTGCTGTTCCACATTTTTTCATAAATAAAGGATTTAGGTAAATGCTTCTGTGTAGCTGTGTATTGCAGTTCACATAAAAGGCAACAGCTGCAATCCATCATCAGTGCAGTTCCAGATGTTCAGTGATGGCAGAGTTTTCTTTTTTCATTACATATCAATGATGTAATGCTTCATAATACATGTTTTACAGAGAGGAAAAGGGAACACTTTTTATTTGATGCATGTTTCAGAGAGATAACAGCTGCATGCTTTGGAAGGTCATCATCAGATATCATTCAGATAGTACTTGCTCTCATAAAAGGAAACAAATCTTCTTACATTAATACATGCTATTTTCAAATCAAAGCATCTTCCCTAAATCATGACTTAATTTTTTTACTCTGTCTTCATCAGGAAAGAATTTGAGGCTGTACATGACAAATTACAGATGACTCCAGAAGAGTAAGTGTGAAGAGAAAAGATGTAGGGTCTTTGTTTGAGGTGTCTCAGAAGTATCTCAGCAACTGATGGCTTTTAAAAAGTAACATAAAACCAAGGCTTTGGCCTTCCTTTTTTTAGGGCTGTTTATATTTAACATTAGCTCATTAGCAATGAAATGAAAACTGCCATCTTATTTAATTGCTAAAACAACAATGAAATGCAAAATTATAGTAATAGTTGTCATTTTATCCTTTGGCAGTCCAGTAATTCAGGCACCTATCTTGTATGCAGAAGTCACTACAAAACACCTATATTTCTAAGGAGAAGCAGTAGTACCAGCTCCAAAGTAATGAGCTGAGAATGTTAAGGCAGCTTATATGAATATATTTTTTAAAAATACATTAAATACTGATTTTAAAAATCAGATTTGGGACACTTAATTCCTTATTCATATGAGAAACAGAATTTGCTAACTTCAGGCTTAAAATAGAACAACAGGTCTACATTGTACTAAACACAAAAACATGTTAGTAAGCTGAAAGAAAAGTCATTATCCATGAAAAAAACCAAAACAGACAATTATCACATTTGGGACACTGAGAAATCTGGTAGGAGGAAACTGGAATATGTAATGAAGTCACTATCTTTGCTGAGATAATTTTCATATCCAGTGGTGCTATGAACTGTAGTTTCCAGGCTCTTCACTTCAAAATAACCCTAGGTTCAGGACTGAAATTAAAGAAGGAAAGATACTTCACCAAGATATGTTCCTGGTTTTATTTATCAAATGTGTTCATTATAGCAGGTATGAACTATGTCTGTTATGAAGAAAGGTGTACCAATGGAAGTCTGAATTAAATTGTGACTGCTATATGAATAAAATGAAGAATTGAGGCAATTTATCTTATTTCAGGCTCACTTGGAAGTTAAACACAGATTCAAAATGTGCTTCATTTACTCAAGAGAATAGAATGTTAGAAGGACAATAAGAGGGTAAAGCAACAGGGGCGGGGGGGGGAGGGGGGGCTAGTTTTAATAAAAGAAGTAGAGAAATAAGCTGTTGCTTCTTAGTAACCATTACTGCTGCAAGTAAGACAACACAGGAGAAGATGAATCCAGGACAACTGGAAATAGACTATTAAAAAGTATCTTTTGTCTTGCACTTGTAGTTCCCAGACCACACAGCAAAGACACTTTCATATTACTATATACTGGGCTTGTGTTTCTACTATTAATGCATTTGCTCAGTTGGAGCAATCTAAGTTACCTTGGTAAAAAACTCAGCAGAATGTTTAAGACTGTTTCTAACTTCAAGTATAGTAGGAAGCACAATTAAATTAAAATCCTTTAAGTAGCTTACTGAATCCAGGCATGAATGCTTACTTCAGACAACAGTGAATGCAGTGGTAAAGTCTGAAATCTTTTTATAGGGCTTAGACTGAAAACAAATGCTACACCCCTGCTTAAAAATATATCACTAAGGATACTTTTTCCCACGAATATTTAATTTCACTATATTTTGGCTTTCATGTTTGCTTTCTAAAAAAAATAGCCTTTAAAGTAAAATTTATTATATGCAAGACAAAATTCAAAGTGAGGTCTGAACAGTGATCCCAGACCCTATAAAACAAACTTTTGTAAAATATAATTTAGCAATCTAAATATATATATATGTGTGTGTGTAATCCAGTCAGTGAGATTATAAAACACCAGATTATGTTGCAGCCGGCAAAATAGTTTTGGGGGGTTTTTTTAACTTTTAGTTCATAATAAAGCAAAAGTTGAAATATCAAAATTAATTTCAAAGCATATTTTTACAAATTTACCTGCTTTTGAGGATTGCAATTTTTTTGTAACCATGAATTAACTAACTTCTAGAAGTATGATTTTTTCATTATACAAGTACAGTCTTTTTTTGTTGACCTAGTTGAAAATTGCAGAAACTTTAACTACTTTACCATGAAACCAATAATATCTTCAATATTTTGCAATATTGTTCCTAAATTGAGATGCTCACCATTAATTTGACAAGTTTCTCCCCCAAATTGTTATAATAAATACATTTAATGCATGAAGCTTTATATAAAATATTTAATAATAAACTCATATCATGAACCAAATCACTTCTCATTAATTCTGACATACTCAGATGTTACCATACTGGCATATACAAGGGAAAAACATAGGGGAAGATATGTTGGTAGATTAATCACTGTATAGCTTCTGGAGATTACCATTAACTAGAATTATCCTTTTATTTATGTCATCACAATGGTGTAAATATGAGTAAAGTCATTATTATACTGAAGTATATTCAGTGTGGCCCTCAATAAAGGCTGGGCTGCCATTCAGCTCGACTTGGACAGGCTGGATGGTTGGGCAGAAAGAAATCTAATGAAATTCAACAAGGGCAAGTGTAGAGCCTTGTATCTGGGAAAGAACAAGCCTAGTTATCAGTATAGGTTCGGGACTGATCTGTTGGAGGGCAGCAAAGGGGAAAAGGATCTGCGGGCCATAGTTGATGGGAGGCTGACCATGAGCCAGCAATGTACCAAGAGGGCCAATGCCATTCTGGGGTGTATTAAAAGGGGTGTGGCTAGTAGGTCAAGAGAGGTTCTCCTGCCCCTC
>JANHGN010025698.1:43184-104301 GCA_024605025.1 Megaceryle maxima | reverse complement strand
AAGGCCCCGCGCCGGGGGGGGCCCCCCCGGGGAAACGGGGGGGGGGGGGGGGGGGGGGGTCGGGGCGGGGGATGTTGCACGGCGGAGGGTGGCACCGACGAGAACTTGGTCGGGGATGAGGTTCAGCTGCGCTTCCGCCGTCTCCCGTCGAGGGCCGGGGACGGCGAGAAGAGCCCAGGAGCCCCGGTGTGGGCGAGTGGGGGTTCCTCACCTGCCGGCCCGTCTCCTGCCCGCGTAGCCCTCCCGTGTGCCCTTTCCCGGTTTACTCAGCTGCTGTGGGAGATCCGTCTGCTTGTTTATAACATTCTGCCGCTGCTGTGAAAGGACACCGGCAACTTTTTATGCTGCGGGTTTATTTTTATTTGAGAGGGATACCTCCTTCCCACGCACTGAACTTCAGCTTTAAGGGGCTGTTTTGCTTGGGGTTGCATGTCCAGTGGTCCCATCTGCAGCAGTTGCAGAGGACAAGCTGTCCAGCCATGAATGTGACCTACTGCACATCTGCACCGATCACAAAATCTGGCGGCTCAACTTAAGCCCTGCTAAGCCAGGCACGTCCTGCTGCTCGCCATTTTCCCCAGTTCTTCTACGACTGTATGAGGTGCATTTGATCAAGGAATATTTTCCATACCGTTCCCACGTCTTGCCCCAGAAAATCAGTTGAAATGGCAACCCACCATTAGCAAATGAATTCATGTGGCCTGTGGTCCATGTGTGGCTGGGTTTGAGGAGGCCCCAGGGAATGAAGATGCATGATCTGTTGTGGTGGTGACTTGCCTTCAGTTACCATTTCTGTTGGAAGCTCTTTGGAAATGTACATGTGGTGGCCCAGTGTTTCCGCTCATCTTAACACACTGCACATGCATATATCCTGCTAGCCCTGGCAGCGACGGGGGGATCACGTCCGTAAAGACAGTAACAAGCTTAACATGCATGTCCTGCCCCGCTAGAACTGGGCAGCCTCACCTCATAACAACAGACCCTAAAAACACTTCACAAAACTCTCCAAAGAGACTGTGCTGATGGACAGAGCATTGGGCAAAGGCTGCAGGTAATTCTCATACGTCATGTTCTCTTCAGGAAGAACAGAAATAACACCACCATGTATGGTGCAGAAGATTTTCTGCTGGAAAAATCTGTCTGTGAACGTGGCATTGTCTTCCAAAATACGCACTGTTGATTCAATTTAAATCAATGGAAATAATAAAGATGGTTTCGACACTTGTACAATGTAGTCATTTTGGAGGCTGGAACATAGCAGTATCTTACAGCCTTTTCAGTCAGGGTGAAAAGCAGTATTTTTTCTTATGTGGTTCCAACAGGGAATGAGAGCAAATGAGAGCAGAGGAACTGGAAATACATTTTTCATTTGCCTTCCTTCCACCCCTATAAGAAGGGCTTAGGAGGCAGTTCACTTGGAAGTTCCCAGATTCAAGGAGGGGGGGGGTCACACACAGTGATGGCTCAGGAAAGAGCACCATCTAGTGTAAAGCCATTTCTTGCAGAAACTCTGTCCCCTACAAGTCTCCAACCAAACAATGACTAACCCAGCCCAGCCCAACCTACCTCATGTTGTCTGAGGCAATCACGAGCGAGGTAGTTTGGTAACAGATAACAGTTGCCTAAAATTTTCCATAACATGCACACCGAGATCTTTAGCTCTACTCTCTATGTTGTCCATCAAGGGAACATTGCTTCTCTGCTTGTCAACTCCAGCCTGGCAAGTCAACCTCTGTCTTCTGCTGCCTTGTCTGGGAGCTGGCACAGCCCTGGTCATGCTGTAGAGGCCCTGCAGACGTGCTGTAAGAAGCAGAAGCCCCAAAGAGAGGGCTCAACTTCCCAGCTGAGTCTGCACCAGCTGTGTACATGCCCATGCATATGGGCTCCCAAGTGCCACTCTTGCAAATACTTTTAGTGAGTCTTTTCAGCACGAGGCTGCAAAGGAATCTGCCAGTAAGGCTGTCCAAGACCATTTACCATAGTCATAATATTTTAACCAGGATGCAAGGAAATTAGCACAGAAAATACTGAGGAAAGATCATGCAGCTGCTTAGCACCAAAGCAGGAGGATCAATGGATGGGCCCTATTCATCAAGGGTGTTATGGCCTTTTCAGTCCGGGAGGGGAAATCAAAACACAGGTAGAGAAGGTGTAATTTTTCCTGTCAGAAATATTCCCCACCAGAGTGGGCTTCTCCAGCTGCCCACATATCCCTGGAGTACCAGGCGCTGGTGGTGACTTAGGAAGGGAATTAGCAAAGGTAAGGCTATGGGATGGGTAGACAGCTGTCCAGACTACGAGGGCGATGGACAGACTCCTAGTTTAAATCTCAGCCCATGTCCCCCTTCCCTGTGGGAGGGCTCGTGATGCCCCAAGATCAGAAACCAGTGAGCTTCTGCTCCAAAAAGGCTGTGTCAGCCGCTTCAGATGCCCAGCCCCTGCTCTCAGCAGCACTTAATATATCTTTTTACCTCTCCTTTTCCCAAGATGTAGTCTGCGCTCTACTTTTGCCTTTAAATTGTTATCCACCCCCAAATTCTTTAGCTTGAAATATCCTGTCTGCACCCACATATAACCACAAACCAAAACAGAGAGGCTGCGGATGAAGGGAAATTTGTGCAGCAGCTTTGTGGATGCCAGCCTCCTGACAAATCACTTCCCTTCTAATTGTCTGACACTAGTTCCCCTGGGTTTAACCATTTGCCATATATCCAAGGTCTGATTTTCAAATGCTATTAAAAATAAATAAATAAATACATCAGATGTTCTTTCATTTCAAACCTCTTCCAGGTTTTAGTTTGTCACAAGGTTTGCTGCAGGGCTCCCTATTTCTTGCTAGGGAACTGGATTTAAGTGCGAGTTGCGCACATGAATGAGACTGGAATTTGGATCTGCACAACATAATCTGAACATTTGTGTGTAGTGGCATGAATTAGCAATATGAGCGCATTGTTCCCATTTGCTGGAAATTAGCTGTCCTTGCAATTGAATAGAAAACAGAGTGCAATGTAATGATGGAAGCAGCAGCTATTAAAGATTTGTTTTCGTCATGTTTAAGCAGTTACAAAACTGAGACACCAAGCATTAATGTGGCTGACAACAGGACGCGGTGTTTTCTTTGTGTTCCTGCTGTTTGAAGCCGGTGCCTGGTAGTTGAGATAACAGCTACACTTGAATAGATTTTAGTATCATTTTCCTTCTTCAAACTCTATCACTGTCATCTCTAAAGTCCTGTGAGGGGTACAATCTTTGCTGCAAAATTATGGGCTGTGGCTGAGACCAGCCTTCAGGAGAATTTTCCCCATTGCCATGAATGATGCACCTCAGTTAACATGAAAAACTGTGTCCCAATCATCAGACACTGGAGTTTGCCCTTAGCACAGCGATAGCCTGGAATGGGTGAATGGCAATAAAACCTACCTGAACCAAAACACAGACACTTATGAGTTGCAATATTGAATTCATTAAATGAAGGTGAGTTCCCTGGGTTCTTCTGCCCCTCTGTGGGAAGTTTGTGGGGCTTTGGTGGGAGGAGAAGGGGTGCAGCTAGCTGTCACCCACCACGTACCTCAGCTTCTCATCACTGCCCTTTCTAATTATTTCTCAATTCTAGAAGGCAGTGCTTATCAGTTGCTCATGCAGATGTCATTTTAGTTAGTTGCTCAATTGGTGAGGCACCTCTAGCAGGTCCACTTCTGCAGCTTACAGGGCCCCTCTGTGTACTGATAAGCTGTGCTAACACCAAGCTCTCAGTAGTCCCTTTCACATACATCATTGGAAGCCCTGATAAAAATATTGCTTTTATACATCTGGTCAAAAATGACAGTTACAAATGTTATAAGTACCTGAAAACAGGTAAGGGAACATATCTGCTGACAGCCCCAGCTGAACCACACCTACATGCATTTGTGACAGACGCAAATAATCTTACTTCTCATTGTATTTTCTTTAAATATTGTCAAGATCAAAGAAATTGGTGAGCTGTCTTGCACCTGCACCTGCTGCCCTTGCTGGGTCTGTTTCTGCAATTTCCAAGCAGTTAACATAGAAACAAGAAATAAAAGTAAGCAAAGAATGAGAAGAACTCCAGAATAGGTTTTACCATCCTTCAGGGAAAAGGCATGTGCAGGTGTGTTGCAAAGACGGTGACATTTTTGTCCCCTTTGCCCTCGTACTGTCTGCACTGAGAAATAATAGTAGCTATAACAATAAACAACTCACACAGCATCATACTGCCTCCACCAGACCTTTGGAGATCTGACAGTGTTTGCTTGTCCCAGCAGAAACTTTTGAGCCATACCTGTGGGCTTGCCCTCCATGCAGCCTTGTGGGATAGGTGCTAAATAGAGAAGAAAGCAAGGGATGAAAAGGAGACTTGCAGGCAGCAAACACCGTTATCACTGAGCCAGGGTTTTCTCTGGCACTTCAGCTTTATGCTTGATGTTTTGTCAAAGGACATGGCTAACAGGCATCTGCCCTGGCCATCCTGTTCTTTTCAATATACCTTTTAATTTAATACCATTCTATTTCTGTCTTCAGCAAGGTTTGTTGTCCAGTTACGTGCAAAACAAGGGATAGGCAAATCTATGCCAAAAGGCTTTATTGAAGTATCAGAAAACATCCATCAAATCAATTTACAAAACTGAATTATATGGGACCCCAGGAGTAAAAGATGACAAACACAGAGAGTTAAATTGATAGCAGACTAGGATAAAAGCTTTTAGTCAAAGCAGGCTATAAAATTAATCAAATGCAGTATACTCCCTAAAAATTAGAGCAGTTTCCTCCCTGCACTCCACTCAATTTCAGATCTAAATAACATACAAAGTAGATTAAAATTAATCAATACAGCAGATCCCACAGTAAAGCAACGAATCCAAGAAAGCAACACATGCATGTGCAACCAATTATTTATTGCCACCACCACGTGTGGCCAGGATGTGAACGCATCCTTGTAAAGCATCCTTGGCTTCTCTTGAACCCGTGCCAGAGCTGATGGGTATATTAGATTTTTTTTTTTTTTTAATGAAATACAAGTTTGTTTTGTTGTTGTTGGGGGGGGGTTATCTTTATATTGTAAATAATGCCAAGGTTTTTTTGAAAAAACACTCAGCTGTTTTCTACAACTGAACTGTTGTTACCACATACAACCAATCAAACACTACTTTCAGGATTTGAAATCCTGCATTTGTATGCTAGCAGGAGGTGGAAGATTTTGTGAGGAGACTGTTGTGGAAGATTTGCGCTGTTCTACTTTTTTCTGAAGTATTCACAAATGGGCAGTGCCAGAAATGGGCAGCTGGGCTGAACTGGCCTTTACTTTGACTTAGCAGTCCTTAAGTAACTTTCTAATTTTGTTTGCAAATCTAATATAAATGTTTATGTATGTTTTGAATTTAAGTGACTGTCCAATTTGACTGAGGTCCAATGAAAACTGGCAAGATAAAGACATTATGGTTTGAGTAAATAATGGTTGTATATTTGGTATACCCAGAAATATACCCTACTTATGTGATACACAGTCTAATTACTATATGGCTAATAAAGTACAGTAACATTATGGACACTTAAACTTTTTGACTGTACTGTCAGCATGATGTAGAAGGCAATTTTGATTGTATAGTAATACTCAGGATCCCTCTGACATGAATGGAGCTCAATATACAGTATATTCAGAACTGGTTTTGGCTCAGTCCTTTCCTATGACTTTCCTAAAGAACTCTTGAACCAAGCTGGTAAAATATCATTTGCAGACAATTTTCTGTTTAAAATCATCCACGAGTGATTCTAATTCACTCTGGGACTTAATTGCGGAAAAGTGAATTGATCAGACATTAGACTAATGGTACTCAGTATGTCACTGTGGCCTTCCTTTTCAATAAGCTCACATCTTGGACCATTGGCTTCAGGCATATTCACAGTATCTGTGAGCTGAACATGAACTGCTTTTAAAACTGCTCTGAATTTCCATCATCAGTCACCCACTAGCTGTTTTGCCAACACCTGTCTGTTACAACATGTACCTGTAGCATACTGTGATAGTTGGCTTCATATCTTGAGAACAAACCAGACTCCTTCTATTGAGACTTCCAGTGCTAGAAACCCAGTAACTTCCTCTCCTCCCTCACAAAGCCCCACTTTCTTACATGCAAGTTCTCTTCTCATTGCCAGTCATCTCAGCTCCACAAGAAGACATACACCTACCAGGTGGTCCTAGTACTTCTGCACCAGAATTGCTGATGTGCACAAGGGTCAGCAAAAATGCACTGTGCTTTTGCTTGGCTTAACACACTTCCAAATCCCAGAAAAGTACAAAAGGCCATTGAACATTTCTGTTCAGCAGCATGAACAGTTAGCCTATTAACAAGTGCAGATCTCTTGTGGCAGTGGGTTAAAATAACTGCAGTTCTCAAGAAGGGAAAGCTGCTTCACCCTGCACTGTAAAACAGTGATGTGTAGGTCCTAGGAAATTGAAGATGTGTTGCTGCAAATACTAATGCCAGGAGGGACAATAGAGACTTGGGCATTCATTGGGTTCTGTGAATGCTGCAGTGATGAAGTATGGTTCAGGACAGAAAGCATAACGTCTTACCACATGAGATGCCACTAGTCATTAACTTTTATTATTGCACTGCTTCCCTCTGAAAAATTAATTCTGAGTATCTATCAATAGCACATGGCTTTTACAGTGTGGTTGTCCCCACTGTCACAGGAGGTTCTTGAGGAGAAACCAGGATCAAAGGCATTCTTCTCTCCACAATCCCCAGACCAGGAGAGCCACCATAACAGCATCATTTCTCCCTTACCCAATTTGCCGTTAGTTACAACAGCTCTGGCTCCTGCAGGCAGCCTGGGCTTGGCTGGCTATTTGCAGCAGCAGGCGTGTGGGACATGCTGTGAGGTGAACACATTGAAGGGTTGGTATTCTGGCTTGTCAGGGTATCCCTTCACTCCTGTAACGCTAGACTGGTTCTCAATCATTTCTTAGCAGCTTTGGCTGAGAAGCCCATTACATCGCCTGTGTCAAGAATGGGATGCGGCATCTCTGGCATCTCAGGCTGGGCAAGTTATGTTTTGCAACACACACTGACGTGCTTTTGTGTGGAGGAGATCTATTTCACATTAAGCAGCCATCATACAGTATTTTTGATCACCACCTGTAAGCAAATCCAAGCAAAGCTCATTCCAAGGTCAGCTGGGTATTTCTGCAGACTTATCTCCAGCCTTGCAGGCTGCAGAGCAGGCCACCACACTGCCCATTTAAACCTCCAATAGATGAAACAGAGACAGAACTGATCCAGACTGGCAAGAAAGAGATTAGGATCAAACAGCCTCCTCTGTCCCTGCAGCTCGGCAATGACAGGTGTCCAGGATGTCATTACAGTCAGCAGACAACTTCAACTAATGAGGTCTTTGTCTTCACAGCTTATTTATTTTTTTGCCAACTCAGAGCAGTTGAATCACCCTTAGACATATCTAAGCTTGTTCTTAGCAAAGCTGATACAGTATATTATTGCGTACCTGCTTCAGGTAGCGAGGTGGGCAGGGGCCATAGCAGCAGATATCTTGGGTAACCTGCCAGCCCAAAGAATTAGTTTATGACAGATTAAATAGCCATGTCAGCTGAGAACTTCAGCAAAAAGATACATTTCCCTTTTTACTAACTTCTTCCTCCTCCCACTGTCTGCCTGGGTTAACCAAGACCAGAAAGTAACTTATGTGCTTACAGTAACAGATCAGAAAGTTGAGAGGCACCTCCTCAAGCATGTGATTAAATGCCTCACATAATCAATATCTCAAAGATAAAAACCTCTCAATGCTATATAGGCAGACATACAATTCAGTGGTGCTTCCTTTTCAAATACTATGCCCCTCAAAATCCTTTGCTTTGGTTTTGATTCCTTCTCTCTTCTTTGTAGTACATTTCCAAATGTTGGAATCCCTCTTCTCATGTTTGTCACAAGCCAAGAGTGTTAGGGCATGTACATATTTAACACAAAACCACAGACAAGGTTTTGGTGTTACACAGGGAGAGAATCAAGTTATCACACTTAAAAATCATCTCCCATTTATTCCACCAAGAAGGGAATAAAAGTGTACATCAGCAAGCTTTGTCCTGCCAAGCATTAGGCATTTTGGGATTATGTTAACATTAGTGTTTCTCATTGAAGATAGAGAAATTACACTTTTTACTAAGTTGGAACACTGTTTGATTGGCTTATGAAGAGCTGTTGAAAGCCTGTATGTACCTAGACAAACAGATCTCTCCCACTATCATTAGTCTGATTTACACTCTAATCCAAATATGAATAAAATAACTTTTAATTCCTTTAGCCTCTTGTCATGGTTTAACCTCTGCCAACAACTAACACCACACAGCCATTCACCCACTGCTCCCCTCCCCTCCTGGGGAATAAGGAGATTTGGGAGAAAGAAAAGGGTGAGAACCTGTGGGTTGCAATAAGGACAGTTTAATAAAGCAACACAAAGAGAGAAGAAAACAACATGCTAATGACATCACTAATTAAATAACATAGAAAGCACATGACAGAAACCACAAGGCTCTACCTGTACTGCTTTCCTGACTCTAGCCACACTGAAATACCTGCTGGAATAAATTGGACCCAAGGACTCCTACCCTTGCCCAGCCCTCCTTATACAGCAGGCATGATGTCAGTACGGCATTGACCATCCCATTGGCTGGTTCAGGTGTTTATCCCGGCTGTGGCCGCTCCCAGCTGCAGCCCCTCCCAACTGCTTGGGCCAGCAGCTGCTGGTGATAATTAACCTGAACCAAACCCAGGACATCTGTGTAATTGTTAAAACCACAGACACTCCTACCACACCACCTATCTGATACTGAAAATGAAACCAGGAGGCTCATCTCTCTGTGCCAACGTATGGCTATGTCAGGTTACCCGTGTAATAGTATTCTGTTCCTTTTTTGAGCATCTTTAAAATGAAAAGAAGAACTGCATTGTTCTCTCAGCTGTTGTAGCAATCAGAAGAAGAAAACAGACATTGCAGTTTATACTGAAACCACCGAGTGAAAAAAAACAGTTTTGGGCCAGGAGTTTACAGATGTGCATGTAAAGAACATTCAAAAGATGAAGACATTCTACTGTGCTTATGTAAGATTATTTTGAAATAATTTCTACTTTTAAACTATTTTATAGCTATGAATCCATGGGCAGACTTTTCCTGCTTATTTACTGTGACTCTATATTCCATCTGATACTTACTTCTGCAAATGATTGTTTAGGTATTGAGCTGTTTATTGTCACAAGGATTTTAATCATGCAAGATACAACTGGTTATGGTGGAAGAGAAATCCCTTCTAAATATCTAGACCTCAGCTGATATCTACAATCTCTGCATGGCAGCAGTATTTCCCATCTCTCATTACCTTCATTATGGCAGTCCCCTCTTCTCAACTAGGGCCATAGCATCCTCTCTTGGTCTGCACCAAGGGGGTCTCTGGAGAATAACTCACGGTTGTCCCTGCTCCTCAGACCTGAGCATGCTGCTTTCAACACCCCTCTACCATCACAGGCAGCAACAACCTGGAAATTCAATGCTCTGCTTGCCTTTGAGATGTTTTCCTACAAATAACAAACATCTAGCTACCCATCATGATACCATCTATCAGAAGTCTAAAACAGAGTACAAGAGACAGTTCCAGAAACTTAATGGGCTAGGGATGTTTGTCCAATACTTCTTTGCTGTCTGTTGGAACAAAGCGCCATTGTGATTATTATAAAAATGAGAATGAAGATGTAGATAAATCACATTCCCTCATCTATAAAGGGTGTTGGTTGTTTTCAACGTTTTACTGTATATATGGCTTGTGTAACACAGCAGTTTGGAGTGTGTGCTGAAAGACTGAATGAAGAAGGGAGCTGGTTATGTTTGGCAGAGAAGATGCACATGATGTGTCTCGTTACTATGGCTTTGTAGGATCACAAAAGTTAACATCTATTAGATCATGTATCAGGCTTCCCCACACCCTCACACAACTTCTGCTAGTTCAGTTAGTTCCCTGGAACCCATTTTTAGTGTTTTATCAGTTGAAATTTAAGTATCTCAAGCAATGAAATAGCCATCCTTTTTTTTTTTTTTACCCAAGAGATTTCTGTGATCTAACACCTCACAGAGCTGTGTCTGAAACCCTTCCCTTTGAATTCCACATAGCCATTTGCATGAGATCCACGCTCACTAAATGGAAAGCAGCACTTTATTTTCTTTGCATCCATTTCTTTTCTCTCACTTGGCCTTGCACCCCCCAGAGTTGGTCACAGTGAAGCCATTACCTCTGTGCACATGCACACCACATGCCTTCCCTGGGCAGTTTCCACTGTAACTCATAATCAGCTGCTTAATTCTATGGTTTAAACAAGTACAATGAATTAAAAAATATGGTAGCAGGAAGCAGTTTTAGTCCTCAGGGAATTTACTGCCTCCTAAAGCCCTATTTCCTACAGCTTTTAGAGCAGGTCTTGCAGCTGTTGCTTTCTTCTGCTTCTGCTTTCATAAGGAGCCCAATGTCTTCTGCACTTTTCCCATCAAGAACTTTTTGACCCCTCAACTCCCATCAAACCATCCACTGTCTCTCCTTGCCACTTTCTCTAGACAGAGTCTCTAAACCAGGCTTACACTCTACACTCGTGCTCTGCTTTTAGCAGTGCTGTTCAAGGGTGTCTTCAGGCAAAAACCTGTTCTGAGAAGACACACACTCTGGCAGAGCATGCAGAGACAGAAGGGCAATCACCTTTGGTGGTCTAATGCAATAGAAGCAGCTGCCAGACCCATAGTAAGTTCAGTTTTATGGGTTAGAAATAAAATTTTTAAATTGTGTAAGTTATTCAGGTGCCAGCATTGATGGTGTAGCATCAGTTGATCGACGTTAGCTCTTCACCCAAGACCCCCATGCTGCTCCCTGGTTCAAACTGGAAAAGGAGTGACTGCAAATACACAAATACCCCCAAGGAATAAAAGTGTTGATAGTCCCCTCTGTGCCTAATTTTTTGTGGTAGGGGATTGAAAGTTGGGACTTCTTACTTGCAGCATGACATGCATTGGATAAATGAGCTACTGACCTCTTCCAGAAATGAGCTACTTATGCATAACAACTGAGTAGTTGATACATGTGCTGCTTCACATGTCCTTTCTATTTAAGGATGGAAAGGAAAGTGATAACTGAGGATGATTAACTTCTGTGCTTGGTAGCACCTTGCCAGCAGGTTGTGGAGGCACGCTTTCAGCCATTGAACTGGGAATGGGATTATACAAGGTCATAGATGGGAAATGAACAGTGACCCACCTATATATTAGTGATAGTTAATAATTCATACCTGCCATCAGAAATATTAGAAAATCTAATCAAGTAAGCCAGAATTACTGAACAGATGGCTAAACTCAGACAGAAAGTAGTAAACCTTAGTCTCATTTGGGTCCTAGACTTAAGTGTCCTGCAAGGCTGATGACAAAATTGAGAGTACTCCAGGCTGGATTGAATCTGCAGCCATGTCTAGCAGCTTCTTCATCATTAGGCAATTAATTCAGTGTCTGGATCCCAGAGGCCCTGTTGGGAAGGCATCTCCCCCACACATACACACCCTCTGATGACTGCATTTCCACTTGGAGAGCAGAAATAGGTGTAACATCAGCTGGAACAAGCTGAATGTGCTCAGCCACATTTCATTATGACCGAGACAGGCTGGGGCACAACATCTCCATGTGAGTACACTGTGAGAGCACTCTGTTCCCCCTGGTACTGGGAGTAACATGGTGATAAAACACAGCACAAGGAGCAAGTTTGTCTTCATAAATCTAAAAGGCAGACATTGAAAAAATGCCAGATTTCTGAAATATTAACACCCTGTTTCATCATCTAATGAAAAAGCCCCTCTGTCTCTTAAAAAAAAAAAAATCTATTTTAAAATATATTGAAAACTATTTAAAGACTTTAAGTTATTTTAAAAAGAACTGTTGACTTTATTGATGTGCACTATTTATTTTTCCACATTAGTGCCTTTTTAAAAAGTAGCAACTGGCATATATAGTCACCTCTCTGTTTATTTCACTTTAGTAAAGGCACAGCTCAGCTTCAGCTTCACAGGTCCAAGCCATTTCCAACATCAAAAGCATTTCACATACTGCTGGATACATACAAACAGACCTGAGCTGTGAAACTGCAGCAGGGTAGCAATATTTTTATGGATTTCAATATTCTGTCTAGGTTTTTTTGTTTTTTTTTTTTTTTTTCCCTTATCATCTTAGTAAACACACAGAAGGTTAAAAGCTTTGATAAGGCCATATCATCCCACCTGGAATGACTGGTGCCATGGAATGCAGAGGGGGCAAAGGCAGAATATTAGATGCAGAGAGCAGATCATGCCCTGGTGAAAAGTGGCCATGTTTTTGAGGTTTGTACATCTGAGAGACTCAAGATTTCATTTTGCCTGCTCTTTTCTAAAAACTTTATATCACACAGTCTTAAATATATCTGGGTTGGAGTGCAGTAGTTCCTGGGGGGCCTGCATTTGCTAGCACTGTTTACTGACTGTTCATCTGGTGACAGTGGTGAGTTTGGAGGCAAGGAAGGGAGGGATGCAGCCACTTACATCACCCCTTTTCCGGGAGCAGAAAGTGTGGCTCTGACCCAACACTTTACAACGTGCCTGGGCACCCTGGAGCCAAGATGTGACACCACGGAGAAGAGAGAAAAACACACGCCAGAGCAAGGAGCATGCTTGGGAGTGAAGACCATGCCAGAGACTTCAGCCCTGGAGTTATTTTTAAAGCATACAGCAGTGGCCTCTGCTGGCTCTGATCAAGACATCAGTTGTGTTTCTTTTCACTCTTTTTCTCCCTGCTCTGACGGGGCTGCCTGCAGCATTGACCAGGCTTTGCAGGGCACAGGTCCCCATTTCCCAAGGGAAAGCAAGAGCTGGAGGGGAAGAAGTGAGTTTGCAGGATGCACAACAGCACTCATCAGGACCACTAAACTAACAGGGCTATTTTAGCACATCCAAAATGTGACTGAGGAGGATTTTGACAAAGCTTGGTCCAAGTTCCTGAAGAGTTAGCTGAAGCAAACCTGTGATATGCTGCCTTTTGGGGATGAGCAGCTGGGACCTTTGCTGTGCAGCTTTCCTGATGTCTGGGCCCAACCTGAGCTCTCCTCCAAGCCCTGTCAGTCAGCCCCAGATCAGGCACCTTTCCAGAATGCAGGACCATGGGTGCCAGCCCAGCTTCTCCCCTAAATCCATCCTCAGTAGTGGTGGATACTCCAGTGGAGTGGAGCACATGGGCTGCCCTCCTTCCACCAGCACATGTCTGAGGGATGGGGCTTTGTGGAGCCACCTTCTTCTTTGAAGGACCTCCCTGCTTGTTCTGCCTGCAGGCAGGAGTGACAGGCCCGCCTGGTGTCACAGAGCTGTGGGATGTGTGGGCAGCTGCTTTCAGATGCACATCTTTAGTTTCAAGATCCATTTCTACCCAGAATTATTACCGAGTTATTACTCTGGGTAGAAAGGTAGTTATTAATCATGAGTCCTTTGGCCACTGAATTTCAGACGGCTTTAAAATCTGCCATCATCAACCTTCCTGGCCTCTCTGTGGGACCCACAAGAAATATCCTGCACTGCTCTGTTTTGAGGAGAGTCATAGGCAGGCGAGTGCCAGGGCCAGCATCACCCAGACTGGTTGGGAGCAGCACCCAGAGCTCCCAGCTCCCCCTTTAGTGCCTTGGCTGCTCCTCCCACCACCCACCATCACTGCTGTGACCCTTTCAAGAGCACAGACCAGGAACCTTCCAACAACAGCTAGTTCTTTAAGACCACATCACTGCTATATTTATGTATTTCTGATCAACAGCTCAGAGCAGCTGATAAACCCTAAATGCTAGGGCTATAGGCAGAGACACAATCTCATGTCGAAGGCTGCCTGCATCTGCTCCCCAGCTGCTTGTTCCCCTGGGCCATCTGAGTCGATATTGGGTAACGTGGCTAAAGGCTTGTGGGAGAGCTGTGGCAAGCTTACCCCCCATATTAAGCAGCCTTAATTTGGCCTTGGCTGGGAGGAAGTGACAAGGACAATGCAGAGATCAGACACTCAAAATTTTTGTGCTCAGTGTGAATATTATACATGCTTGTCAAGCTGTGCAGTAAACGATGAAGGGCTGTAGCCAGCTGTAATTTAACACAGTGGGATCAATCCAATATGAAGAGCAACAGACTGTATCTTTCCTCCATATGGACATCTAAACAAACATTTTATTGATTTAAACATTTCTCATCATTTATGGGAACAATTTATCACCATGGTCTTTTAAAGCATCCCATTTTGTACTTTAATGCTGTAGATGAATTCAAGGATCATACAAGATTTTTCAAATTCAAGTGAATAAAAATTTCAGCTAAACAGAAGATATCCCCACTCTGGGGGGCATCTGTTTAATTATTGCTTTTAATGACTTGCTTTGCACTGAAATTGCTTTTAGCACTGGATAGGACAAAAAAAAAAAAAAAAAAAAAATTGAAGCGGCTCCAGATCCAAATAAGTTGCAAATGGAACAGGAAAGCCAGAGCTTGTAATGCACACAGGTCTGGGGGCCATGAGCATTGGAGACATCTGTCCATCCCTCTGACTCCAACACAAGGCTTCTTACAGCAAGCATTGCAAAATGGAAGATGCTATTTTACATGCAGATCCCCCACCAATGATATATTAATATCCACATGGTCTAACCTTGGGACACAGGCAGGGTTATCTACTGAGCTTAATTGTATTTCTCAGGAGTCTCAGTCTTCACATTTTGAATTTTAATGTTTGCTCTTGACACAAAAAATTCTTTACCATAGCTACTAAACCCAAATGTTCTCCTTTTGATGATCTTTCTGCCTGGATAAAGCAATGAAAACCCGGACTACTTGCAAGTCTATTTTCCTCCTACAACATCTCAGCTGAGACTTTTTTCAGCTCTTTAAGGATCCCCTTCAGCTGCTAGCAAGTTCTGCTTTCCAAAATGTTCAAAACTCTTTCTCCAAATAAAATAGGCTTAAAAATTACCAGATTTGAAGTAGATACACTGGTTTATTTTCTTTGTAGTTTTGAACCTGTCTCACTCTGTGCTTCTTAACAGTGAGGGGAGAAACTGCTTTTAAACTCAAAAGCTGAGATACCTACTTAATCCCATGACTCCAGGAGCTGGGGCTTTAAGAAAGGCAAGCCAACGCTGTGAGGTTTGTGATAACAGTGCAGGAGTTGGCAACAATGCTGGTGCTTAACCATGGGTGTTGCTGTGAATACTGGCTGCCATTCGACCTCACCTCTCGGCAGGGGATGGAAAATCCAGCAAAGCTCTTAGGTTTTTTTTCCCCTTTCTGCTTCTGTCTGTTGTTGCAGGAACAAAAGTGCAAATCACAAGTCCTTGTCACCAGGTGGAATTTTGCACTCCACTGGGTCTTGGTGCTAAATTACATTTCTTCAGATCCTTTGCTCCCTTGTTCATAAGCCAGCAAGAAATATGAGGCTGTGAAGGGTGTCTACATGTAGGAGTGTGTGTGTGTCAGTGCATGACTGCGTGTTTGTCTATGGTCCCACACCCAGCATGGTCAGGGCCAAAATGTATTAGACAGAAGTGTTTTTAAATAGTATTGCAACTTAGATCACTCTACCTCCACTACAACAACAGCAGCGTGAGGGGATGCGGTAGTGGCCTGACAGTCCAACCAAGAAGTAAAACATGATGCTGTGCAGTGCTGAAAACTGGAGATAGGCAAATCAGACTAAAACCAGGATCCCTGGTGCTTTGTACCTGTGCTGAATCACATCTGGCCACAACACATCTGTCCACAGAGTGACTGTGGTGTCTAGTTGTTTTCTTGTTCAATCTTAAAAAAACCCCACACAATCTAAAAAAATTGCACTGCAAAGGACCTTAGGGTTTCCCATACTACAGCACACTGTCCCCAGACAGGACCACATCCCCTTGCTGATCCCTGGCAGCATCAGTATGACATTTCTGTGGGTGAGCATCCTCTCTGCCAGGGGCAGGCAGCCCTGGACCTCTCTGTGTGGTGACCAAGCTACTGCTCTGACCAAGCCCCACTTTAATCCTTTCTTGACTGAGCCCATTTTGCCACAGTTAGATGGCACTTGAGCTGCACTTTAGTACCCATTAACCTCTGACTGTCAGCCAGAGAAGATGAAATCTAAAAGATGCTCCAAATCTTCTGCAAGAGCTAACTCCGACATGGAAGTCACAGTGGGTCCCTGTGCTTGAACTAGCTCTGTGTAAGATTTTGAAATAATCACATTTCTAAGTGAAATGCTGCTAAAGACCTGAAGGTTGAGGAAGGAGCTGAGTGCATCTTCCCACCGTGCATCAGCACCACAGCTGGAGCTGCTTTACCCTCTCGGGACTGGCCCCCAAGCAGAACAGTCCCAGCAGGGAGAGCGGGTGTGCAGTAGTGATGCTGGCCTAGAGAGAGCAGCCCCAGCTGCAGACACTGGCCGAGAAGAGCCAGATAATGCTGTGATTAACCAGCCACTGATGGTCGTTGTTATTATTTCACCACTTCTTCAGTGCTGAGCAGCTGAGCTCACAGCCCAGCTGTGCCAGGCACAGCGCGTACTGTGGTGGAGGAGGAGAGGCGTTGCCAGCCGGGAACCACACAAAGTCACAGCAGAGAACAGAGCAGGAGCTTTCCCCTGGGCGGCAGAGAGGCAGGCACAGGGATACCCGGGTGAGCAGCACGCAGAGCCCTGCACCCTTATTACTTTTCCCCCAGGAAGGCACAATTTGCCTAGTGCCATCTGAGCAGAGTTAGGAAGGAATCTGACATGTTCAACATGTCTGGTTGTCTCGGTACCCCTTTGGATGCTGGCGGTAGCAAGTTTGGGGTGTTTTGGAGCTTAGGTACCACAGACACAGCCTGATAGGAGCTCATTCCAAAGTGACATAATTTAGCAACAATTCCTAAGAAATAGGTCCCAACTAGCAGTGAGGAGTTGTGCCTCCAGGCAAACAGATGCTGGTTCAAAGCTGTTATCAGGTGAAGCATGTGGGTGAAAAACCTTCTCCGCAGCTTGTCTGTTGCCATGTGAAGAAGTAAACAAAGCTGGGACAAGGCTGGACTCCAGACAAATGAGGCTGCTGACTGGCTGGCACTGTGTCCCTCTCAGAGACAGTGATGAGATGCTTCCTTCTAATGAGGGCTGGGGATATGTAACATTGAAGTGTCTCAGCTCTTGGCAGGCAGCTACTCCAGCAAGGGCATCTCCAGATCCAGGGACCCAACACTCCTGGGAAAGTAACCAGCGCTTAGATGCTTACAGAGGGAAAGAAAGATGTAAAGAAGTTTAATTTACATTTGCTTCACTTCTCTCTTCCTTCCCACTATACACACACAGCAGCAGTGGGACTCCAGGGCACTGCCCACAGTGGAAAGCATCATCCATCTATTCTCATGTCCCCTGGTTCATTCTGCAGCATGATTTCCAACTCTCTGGTCATTCATGCATAGAATTATTGCTGGAGTGTTCACACCAAAGACTGCAGGTCACCCAGAGAGGTGCAAGTCTGACCAAGCAGATGGATCCTGCTCAGTGTTGCCATCTCATCCAGCTCCAGCTCTGTGCTTGTGTCTTGGGTTAAGAGGTGGTTAAAAGGCACCACAGACCTATTTGTGACCTCTTAGCTTGGTCCAATCAAAGGTCATGTTTCCAGAAGGACCTTTTTGAATCAGAAGTCCCTTGTGTTTTTTCTTACACAGAAAAGAAAGCCATGAAAACATGTCCAACATTTGCTCAGGTTTGGCTTTTCCAGCTCTTTTGCAGCATGATCAGGCAGACATAGGGAGAAAAAGAACCCAGGAAGAAGTTTTACATGGGGATACAACATACTGCAAGTCAGTGGTTTCAAGCAGTGGGAGTGGAGACCCCCTCCTTTGCTTCCCTCTCCTCTTTGCATAAGGAACTGCTGTACCTACAGAGAAAGAGTGTAGTTGATTGTTTGCAGTGCTGGGAAATTGTGTGTGTTGGAGATAAAAATTATAGACAGCAAATATACATATGGGCACATGCACACATATGGTGGAGGGGGACGATTAAGGGAGTGGGGGTAAAGGGAATGGGTTTGGCACATGATCTGCTTCCCAGCCTGTTAGAAAGGTTGGGCAGAGATGAGGCTGCAAGCAAGTGATGGAAAGAAGGCCAGGAATTGAATCTGCAGTGCCCTGGCAATCCCACTGCACTCACTTTCTTCATTCAATCTCCAAAACCTTAGGAAAATCATCTGCTTATATGACTTACAGGACAGGGAAGGCTCTGCTGGTGTCAGGAGCTCAGAGCCCTCCCTTGCTCACTTGCATGTGTTCACATGAACAAACGTGTTGCTTTGAATGTCTTTTGGATCTGTAATGAAGAAAATTCCCTAGTGGTAAAGGAAGGACTGATGATCTTACCTGCATGAGAAGATTGGAAGCCCTATTTCACAAGAAGATGAGGGATCTGCAAAATGGACAATGTAATACCATCATCAGGGAAGCTGTCAGGGTCCTGGTGTTTCTGGATGAAATGTATTTACATGGACCAGGTCATGCCATGGAGAGCTTCAAGCTGAGTACACTGGATTTATGCTGTGCTGTAGCTTCTGGGAGACCGTGCTCCTGGTCCCTACAAAGGAGGAAGGAAAGGGGTGAGCTGGGGTTCAGAAGGGGGTTCACCAAAAGAAACTCAAAGTCTCTAACTCCTTGGGAGATCTTGTGTCTTACCTACTGATAGACAGGGCTGAGTCCTTCTTGCTCAGCTGGTAATCAAGTCTCCATCAGCTACTACATTTAGGTTTCTGCATATTGTTTAACAGGTCAAGCTCTGTGTTTTCCACTAAACACCAATACTTGGTTGCTCTATGGTGATGCTGCACAGCTAGATACAGAGAAGCCATCAGCATGATGTGGACCATCTATAAGCTACCTGGTCTTCCTGAGTGCTTTCCCAGTGACACTTGACAGTGGACTGTCCTTGGAGCTTGGGCTCCTTGGGCCAGGAAGAGCAAACCCCAGAAGCTCAGAGCAGGACCAGGGCCTACCTGTAATCTGTAATCACTTCATATTATGCATTATGAAAAATATGATCTGGAAATCACATGAGAGACAGCTTTCTCATGGGGTATCCAACCAGTCCTGCTTCCAGCTGGACAAGACAAAAGCATCTTTATTACCACTGAGCAAGCCTGTGTGCCCATCACTACTGAAAAGATGAAACCCATGTGTCTTGGCAGTGGTGTTTGTGGTCACATGCTGACCTGTCACATTGTCTGATGAGAGCCTCTGACACTGTAGTTTTACACGTAGCTAGAGAGGATATAAGCATGAGTCATGTAACTCCCAAACTGTGTGTTTTCTTCATTAGCTTCAATAAGGAGCCATCACACACTTTGCAAAAACAAAAGCTTGTAGGTTTCCTTTTCCTTTTACCCTGTGGGCTGGATGAAATGAGGAGTCTATCTAATCCCTGATAGTGAAATTCCTCATTGCAAGGCACATATATGCATGCAACTGGCATCCAGCTGGATCCCAAGGAGAGGGGGAACATGATTTGGGGAATAGTCAGTTCTTCATGGGGCTCTGGAGAGCAGCGAATGCAGTGTTACCTCTGAGTGGCTCCCTGAAGGACTTCCAGGTAACAGGAATGGCGCTAATGAGTAGTCATTACCCAAGACAAGGGGTAATGGGTACAAATTACTCCTGGGGACATTCTGGTTGGGCTCCAGAAGAAACTTTTTTACCGTGAGAACAATTAGATATTGGAATAATTTCCCAAGGGAAGTGGAGGGTTCCCCTACACTGGACAGTTTTAAGACTCAGCTTGACAGGCTGCCACGCCATCTCATTTAAACTGCATATATATACATATATACTTTACCTTAAAAGCTTGGACTAGATGATCCTTGAGGTCCCCTCCAACCTGATATTCTATGATTCTATGCGAATGGATGCTCCTCATTATGTTTGTTTACATGAAATAGTAATATTATACAACACTGATGTTATACTAAAGTCAGGCTGAAAGCAAATATCCTCCCTTTTCCTCTTGAAAGTGCCTCATGTCCTGGCACAGGATTGCAGCTAAACAGTTGTGTTCCTATCTGCACTGATGAGTCCGGTCCAAACAGCACCATTGCATTCAAAGTATGAGCAAGTCAGGGGTGGGGACTGACCTTCTCAGCACAGCCCCACCTGCACCTCCCCAGAGCTCACCTAGAGGCCTTCGTGAAGGAAAATACAGCTCTTCAAGGGAGATCCCCAGGAGTCTGTGACACCTGGTGCTAGGACAGAGCTACTGAAATAACTAGAAAACAGAAATTAATTGCTCGTGCCTGCCAGCTGCCTTAATAATGTAAAGCTTCCAGCACAGCAGCTAGCTGCTATTTCACTTCTTTATGCTAAGGGATCTATAGATTTTGTGGCTTGCTTATTTTTTTTTACCTTTTTGCTAATAGACAGAAGACATTAGGAGGCTGACGAACTGCCCGAGCCTGTGGTGTCCCGGGTGCTGTGAGCCGGCAGCAGCATCTCCTCCGTCCATCCCCAACTCCCCTGCTGCCACCTGCTGAAGGCGGGTCCCCACTGCAGCCGCCCGGCCCGGGAGCCAGCTGCTGCTTCAGGCTCCTCTTTCCTTCCCTGGGGTGTCATACGGATGCTTTTCTCTGCCTTCCTCCACCTCCTCTTCACTTCTACTCAGGGAAATTGTCCCCTTTCTCTCCATTTTTATACCAAGTGAAAACACGACCTGTTCACGTCGTCTCAGTGGTGGTAGATAATTTCACAAAGTCATAAACCAAGGGTGGAAATACCCAAACCACTTCTAAGTTCATCAGCAACTCTTTCTTCACCCAGTTTCCAGTTGCATCCTATGAAAATATCTCCCAGCCCCTTTTCCCTTCCAGCTGCATTACCGGAAAGCAGCCTGGCTGTGGTGTTTTCTGCCATGTGAGGCTTCTGTCCATTGGGATGCCCAGGATGCAGATGAAGCTCAGTGCACATTAAACTCATTTAAGTCCCTTCTGATACGGCTTAGAGCATCCTTGTGTATAAGATGTGAGACAAAGACATGAGCAAACAGCTAAAGTGATTTTTGTTTGAAAATTGCAAAGCTCTTTTTTTCCTCAACCTTTTATTGAAGGGGGAGGACCCTCTGCTTCCCTCAAGGAAATACCCCAGAAAACCTAGCTTCAAGAAAAAAAGGCTCTTCCAGATGAGTAAGAAAAAAAAAAAAGAAACCTGAACCCCACCATCTTCTGTCTCTTTACATGTGGAATTAAAGGCTCACATTTAATTTCTACATAATGTAATATAGCCCATTTTCTTACACCCTTAGAAGCCCACATCTGACAGAGTGTTCCTGAAAATTACTGAGATTAAATGAGATCTGTACACCAGGATTAGACCATTTACTATAGTTACAGAGTAATCATGGGAATATGGAAAGACTTTGCAAGTGTAGCATTTATGGGCAATTTAAATTGAAAAACAGCTATAGCTCTGATATCTGGAAAGCTACTGACAATGCTGATATCTATTCTGTACACAGGGGCAGGATGGAACCATCTATAACCATCAGCTGTATCACAATGGCTAGAGAAGTGCAAATTTTAGGTTAATATTTATTTAATGTAGCATATGGAATAAATGTTTATCTGCATATATACACACAAAAGATAAGAAGAAATGCTAATGATGTAGCACATAATATACTCTTAATGTAGTCAGTTGTCTAACTCATAGAAAAGCTGGATGAAAGATAAGAGAAGTGACTGTGCTATGAATTATACAATTCCTTCTCCTTAGGGCCTGTTCTTTCTCTGAGATTTCTATGTCTTACCCTTGCATGAATAATAATGAATTTGCAGGGGATTTTAGTCTGTTAGAATTTCTCCTTCATTTCTCATAAAATTAATACCTTTGTATATGCACGGGGTGAGAGTAAGCAGGCGATAACATTTCATGTGGTGAAAAAAGTCACAGAGTGCCATTGCAGTAGTTTCTTGCATATATTATACACTACACATAAATGCACAGTTTCTTGGCAATTGGGCTGCCACACATAAAAACAATGTCTTTTCTACTTTCCAGTTCCCACTCAGAGAAATCCCACAAATAATGCTTATTCAGTTCCCAGCAGCTTCTGATCCCCTGACTCAGCCTTCTCTGTATAACAGTCAAGCATGTACATAACAAAGGTTGTTAAATATTAATGCTGAGGACTTTGTCTCTGATTGTGCTATTAACGTGTAGGGAACCGTTCGTCCTTTCCACATAAATAAACTCTGCCTAACACATTAGAGCTTTGCAAAGTGAGAGTTAACCTGGCAATATATTCTTCCATTTTGAAAGATTAAAACAGGGAAAGCGAGGTGTGAACTGCTCTTTAATAGTTCACTGCACTTGTACTTGGAATTTTAAACCTAGACTAACAGAACCATCAGAAAAAGAGAGGGGGAAAAGGAGAAAAAAAAAAGGAAAAAAATATAAAAAAAATAATGTTTAAGGTGATGCTGGTAGATGCAGCTGTTTGGTGGTGCACTGCCTTCAGCAGAGCCTTTCAGAAGATGATGACAGCACTACACTTGAGTGGGTCCCACACTATCAGCACAGGTCCTGCCATGCTCATTAACTTGGCCTTTGCACCAAGACCTGCCAACGTACCCATGATTTTCCACTCAAGCCTGTCTTATGGAATGGTTTCTGCTGGATTAAAGAAATTTAAGCACCCTTATCCCTTTACATTCAACCATTTAGGAGCAGTGATGCTGATGCTGAATATCGTCTGATATTGCATATCCCTGGCCTGCCACAGCACACATCAGTGGCACCTTTTACGAGCATTGGCTCTTTGGAAAACTGAACCTTCTATGCCACAAAAAAGTTTTCAGCTATGTGCTTACTGTTATGCTCAGTTCCTTGTTCTCTAGAGCCACTCCAGCTCACGTTTGCAACTTGGGTAAATTAGTATTAGCTCAGGGGCTGCACGTTTGCCCTGAAATCTCAGCAGTGGTGCTATTGTTTGGGTTTTAGATATTCTGGGAGCTCCTTTGGTTCAGAAAGCACAAATTCAGATCACATTTTTTGCAGCCTGTATTCTCATGAATCACCTCTCTGAGGAGGCGACAGGGCTGATACTCAGGAGCACAGCTTGTGCTGGAATTCCCTGGCCCTCTGCAAGTGGCTGAGTGTGCAGTGTCAAGCAGAAAGTGATGGGCTAATTTAAGGAAAATTAGTATTATTAAATTTTGTGAAAACAGAGCCTTAGTCAGATGAACTCAGAAATATGGTAGAAAATATAAAATGCATGGAGATTTTCCTCCCCCTTTCTCCTAGTTTCAGCAGTTCATCTCTCTAATACTTCTATGCAGCACATTAGTGATGTGGGTGGCAAGTGTCATGCTGCGGGTGTTACAGCATCCAGTAAGGGTCTTTTTCTGCTCCTGACCAGCACTGAACAACATGCTGCATCCAGTAGGTATATGTGTGTTTGTACATATCTACATACCCCATCTGAACTGTGGGCACAGAAAGCTTTCCCAGATCCAAACCCTGACTTCCGCATGATTTCACGCTGCTGCCTACTCAACATAAAACCCTTTTCTGCTCACATTTAAGCTGGACATTTCCCTGAACAAGGCAGCAGGTCTGTCCCTTTCTGGTGGAAGACAATATGATGTGGCTCAGTTTTCTCCCTTTACTCGTTGCTGTGTCCTCCCAAATTGATTTTGGGTCTCAGCAAGGTCATGCCTTTGCAACAAGACCCACAGCGCAGAGGACGGACAGTTATTTTATTGATCCACGGATTTCTTCCATATGCATTTTACATATGTCTGCCAGCAAGAGGCAGCAATACCAGTAATTAGGCTTAACACTTGTATAGCTTTTTACATTGTGATAATTATCTGTTTTACTAATGCCACTTGTCAGGTATAATTGCAAATGCAATCAAACATTGCTGGGGACTCTCCCTTATATTAAGGTGGGATTCTGGCTTTCATAAGCAAAGTTTCATTAGCAGAAGTGGTAGAGGGAGAGGGACATGAGGGCTGATCCTGAATGGATGGCCATCACCAGCGGAGAGCAGCAGCCACCAACCTGCTGCCACTATACACCTCAGAGAGGCAGCAATGTCCAGCTCCTGCTGTCACCACCCCACAGCCCCCAGTCTCAAGGATTTGCCATGACATCCCTCAGACTTGTTTAACCCCTGCTAGATGTTAAAGCTGGCTTTTCTTGGCTCCTGTTGGGAAAAGGGGCCAGGGTGTAGGAGTTTTCACTGTCACAGCTCAGCACTTTTTGCAGAGCCCTTGCCTCTATCCTGCTGGGGCTCCTCGTGCAGATCCTGTGAGAGGGCTCAGGGCAGGAGAGAGCCATGCAAGTGTGCATGTGAGTGTGTGCACCCATGCACATCTGTGAGTGCCTGTCTGTGGAGGGGACCCTGAACACCAACCCAAAAATCCTTGCACTGAACATCTGCTGGTCTCTCAATACCCTGCAATAAGTGAGTGCCTCTCACAGCCAGTGACCTGGTGCGTGATGGCTCCTGCGGGGCCATGAAATCTGCATTGTTTGTGTATTTTTGGAGCCATACCTTTCCTCTAATTATCTTCCTTTCACTTGACAGCCCACAAGTCGTCAGAAAGGTTGCTCCATCACCACTTAACTTCTTGCTTCACTTTGGTTTCCCTTATATGCCTTCCCAACAGTATCTGAGCACTGCTGAAGAGGGGTACCCCAGTCTCTGCAACACAGGGCAGGGGTCCTCAGTGTCTTGTGTGTGCAAGAGATCTGAAGAGAAACCTCTGCTACTGTAGGTGAGAAAAGGATGGGGAGAAAGGATCGATTATGTCTGTGGGGCTCTGCTCCATTTGCAGAGTTGGGCCAGAACTCCCATCCCACCCTCCTTCCCAGGAGGTCTGGGGCTGCTCAGAGCCAGGTCAAGCCCCTTTTGCCTGTGTAACCATGTTGATATGTACACTTGTGTGATCAGCCTTTACACAGACGCTTACTTCCTCATGATAGGAGAGCTTATATAATTTTATCCATCTCCATGCCAGGCTGTTATTTGTTGTAGCTCAGCTTTGTTTTCCATTGACTTCTTGCAGCTCCGAAACAGTTGGATTGCTACGGATTTCCTCAATGTGCTCTTTTAAATAGAAAGATGTTAGGCCTTCCCATCCTGCTGCCTTTGATGTCAGGCAGCCCATGAAGCTCAGGTTCCCCACTGGCACCATATGGTGCTGCGGAAAATGGTTCTTCTCTGTCTGAGGTACCTGGATACGGCCAGCAATGATTAACAGGGAGATTCACAGTTGTGCCTCGGGTGCAGAGGTAATTAGAAACACTGATAATTACAGTGCAATGGTAAAGAATGTCTCCCAGTTTTATTGCCTCCCTCCCTGTTCATCCTGCGATGAGATTTAATACATATCTGTCCAAGCTAGATCTATCCTGCATAGGAGGAAACAGTAAGCAAAGGGGATGCAGACGCTTTGCTGGGAACTAAGAAAAGCCCAGCAGGGACATTGGAGTGCTTGTCTGGCCAGTCTGACACATCTTCACTTGCTTGATATCCCACCTGCAGGTAGAAGGTGTCATGGGGCAGAGCAGCCTTCTTTCTAGAGCAGTTGTGATGGAGCTTGGAAAGCATCTTTGGGACTGCCCCAAAGCGCTCTCTAGGGAAGCACAGTTCTGAACAGTGCTGCAAGTTCTGAGCATGACCCATGCAAGGTGCAGCGAATATGACATATGTAAATAGAGGTACTGTGATTAGAAGAATTTTAAGAATTAATAAGCTGGAGAACTCAGAGGAATGGTGACAGGCAAGCAAAGTGACACTCAGTGCCACTGTGATAGACTGGCTTGCTTTTTAGTTTTGCCAAGGCCTTGATACTTGGCCCAAAGTGTACAGGAGAGCTGCTAATAAATTGACTTCTGAATTGCTCCCACATCAAAGCAATCAGTGTACTGTACCAAACAGAAAATGCAATTAAACTAATGCACTGTGGTAGGGAGAATAAAGCTGAACTTTGGATTTGAATTGCAATTTTTAAATGACTGGGTTTGAAAAACCCTAAATTAATCACCTACTGCATTTTCCACATGGAAGTGGTGCCACCAGTACAGTCACAGGAACTGTACCAGCAAGCAAATAGATTAAGAGAATTTTTAATGCTGTCAACAGTTACAAATACACCTGAGATGTAGATTCAAATCAGGGGAGCGTGTTGTAAAATACAGGACAGGGACGAAAAGTGGTGTGTCTGGAGGGTCCCTGGAAACAGCCAGAGTGCTATCTCCTAGTGCTTATACAGACTGGAAAGGCCAGTACCACTAGCACTGTCTTGCAGGTGGGGCATCTGAGGCATGGAGTAGGAAAGCAGCTTTCTAGATGTTACCTGCTGATAGAGCCAGGATGAGTGCTGGAGTTGCCGTTCTACTTCTTTTCTCTACCACCTTGGAAAGTACAAGGGATTTGTCCTGCTGTGTAAATCTGTCCCTGTTTCCTTTCTGAGAAGTCTGTAGCTCCTTGCTCCTCTTTAATGTTCAGTTACCAGAAGCAGCAGTGGAAATCTGCCAGTGAAATTCTTTATTGCTCCCATTGTCTGGACTAATTTGGACATTTCTGCATGGAGGGGTGTTGTAGGGTGTGGACAGCCCCCCCACGTGCACTGGCAATGCTTTCTTAGGAGTTAGGAGCTACATGCTTTGTTCCTCAATAAGACACCTCCTTGTGTTACCTGGTTATCTTTTTCAATAATACAAAATATCGTGGACAGATTTCCACAGCAGAATATGTTCCATACAGTTGTGTCTACATGGTCTCTTGTAAGCACAAAATTGCGTGGACAGTAGGATTTTTCCTGCTGCTTCTCTTCTGGCAGTGGACTCCCAAATTATAAACACAAGGGGATTTTAAACAGAACAGGCTTATCCCACAGTAGGATTATCTCTGAAACATGGCACCTACCCCAGCGTCACCTTCTAGCCATACCAGGGAGAGAGGTCTCAAATGTAGCTGTGCTTTAATATATAAAGTGGAGAGTAGAAGGATAATTCCCAGCATAATTCCCAGTCATGATGGGACTCCCTTCTACTTAGAGCTAGAAACATTCCTGTATGACAGTAATTAAAACAAAATAAAAATAAAAATTCCCCCATGTAATGAACAACTCTGCTAGAGATCTGCAACATTTAGGAATGTCCTGGTATGAGTGAAAGAGTGACAAGGCACTAGGCTGGATTTCATTACTGTGATGAAATTACACAAGCTTTGCCTCTCTCTCTGCCTGCAGCTTCTCACTCTCTCCCATTCTCTTTGGCCGCCTCCCCGCTGGTTTTGCAGCCGGGCTGGGGGAGGCAGGGATGCAGGTAGGACAGGCAGCCCTGGTCTCCCTCCCAGCCCTGGGCTCCCTCGGCTGGGATCCCCTGGGCTGCATCATTGGCATGCTGCGCCCGGCAAGACTGCATCACTGCTAGCGGAGATGCCAGCGCACAGCCTCGCTGCACCGCGCACCGCCCTGCGCCGCACCGCCGACAACTTGCGGTGCCCAAGGTAAGAGCGAGTCGCTCCCTCTGCTTCACTTCACAAAAGGGTGAGAGGCAGCTGCCGGAGAGCTGGCAGCCCCTGGGGTCTCTGGGATGGCAGCTTTAGGGGCAGGGAAAAGGTCTCTGCCGAAAGCTAAAAGAAAAGATGCCGCTGAAAACAAAGATGCTCAAGGGCGTGGAGTCGGTGTCTGAGTTGGGTTGAATGGGTGGGAACTGTCAGGGATTCTGTCAGCTTAATGGGACTGGAGGGGTCAGAGCAGTCCCGAGCGGAGCAGGGATTGAAAGCAGCCCTGGTACGCTGCCCTTGCTTTGCAGAGAGCGGAGAAGCTGCTACGCTTGAGTTTTAACTCAGTTTTTAAAGGAGTGCTCCCGGTGTGTGTCCAGGTGACGGTGGGCTGGGGGGAAGAGGAGACGATGTTCGCATGGGGGCAGGGGCTGTCGTGTCTGCGTGGGTGCTGCGTGTGACTGCGGGTCGTGGGCACCCCGGGGCTGTGTGTGGGTGTGCCCGTACCCGCACACACCCCGGCCCCCTTTACCCTGATGGTTTCCGCACCCATTTTAATTGTCCTCCCTTCATTATCTTCCCCAGTCTGCAGGAGAATGGAAATGCAGCTAAAGCTAAAAACTGCGGTTAGTCACCTTTGTTAGGAAGGATTAAATGAAGCCATAGAGAGAAGTGATGATTTTAGGAGCTGGCAGGACTTGCTCTCTGAACAGTGGTTGTTGCAGGGCGCAGGTTTCCTGGTGAGAAGTTCCCATGCCAATATATGTATGCCTATAGCACATCCTTTAATGCATCCATGTGCACATCTCTTCAGGGACTACCTTTCTTTTAGAGGACAAGTGCTGTTCAAGGGAAATTTCCATTACACCAAAACTGCAGCAGTATGATCCATAACACCAAAAAAACATTAAAAATAATGGGTTGGAACTGGCTCCAACATGGATATTACTTGCCAGGGAATACCTCATCTCCAGGAAAAAAAAAGAAAGAGAGTACAACCTGGTGCTTATAACATGTAAGTGAGGAGCAGTGTGGTGCTCTGTGTGTGCTTGAGGGAACCCTCGCTGTGTTTAGGTTGGGCACTTGTAAGCTTAAGCATACTAAATCTTAAACGGGTCTCTTGCCATGATGAGTCAGGGCAGAAATTTGAGGTAGGATGAGAGTAAGTCATGTGTCTGACATGGCATGAAAATTGCTGTTTCATGACTCCTCTGGATCATCAGTGTTACCATTTGGGGGAAGAGAGAGGAAGAGAGTTACTTCTTCAGCTTATGTAGCAGATACTGAATATACAATAATGCAGCACTGATCATCCCAGGGTGAAAGCACTGAGCCAGATGTCTGCTGCTCATTTGGAAACACACTTTAGTGCCTCTGCCCTAAATGACAAGTGGCCCTGATACCTGGACAAAGGAGTGGGAGCAAAGGCAGCATCCAGGGCTTCCTCTGGTTCTTCTTCCCAATGGAAAAGCCCTCTTCCACCCTCCAGCATAAAGAGGAGGGGAACTTCTCCCTCCCCTGAAAGAGAGCTGCCACAGGCAGCAGTCACCTACATGGTTGCCCTGGTTCTCATGAGCTTCATGAAGTCCTAGTTAGCTCCTGATGTCTCCTCTCTTCAGGGCCTTGCTGTGGAAGGCATGTCCACTGGTATTAGACAAACTCAGCTGGAGATCAGATTTACAATGACACCTTTGGTTTTCCTGACACGATTTTTCATAATGCATGTGCTGGAGGAACCCTCCTGGAGCATCAAAGCCAGACCCAGAAAGCAGCCGATGGGAGACAGCCTTCCTGTTCAGCTTGCCCAGTTATGAGAGGTCTGTGCCATGAAGTAGCTATGCTATCTGCACCCATTTATGTTCTGAAACATCTCTGAATGAAAGTAACTGGTACCTGACAACTATTGTTCGAGGGAGCTGAGTTGGAGACGGAAGCCAAGCTTTTGCGTCTCCTTGTGGCAGGTTCTGAGTCAGCCCCCAATCTGCACAGCTAGCTGCTCCCCAAAAGGCAGCCTTGCATGTGCAGATGGTCTCTGCAAATCCAGCTGCTTGTCTGCAGGTAGGGTGTGGGTGCCAACTTCTGAAAGCACAGGTGAAGTGAACGTGAAAAATCCCATGAGGAGAATAAGAGCACGTGACCTGGTATTTAGTACAGGGAATGTGTGACTTTAGTTTCAAACCAGGAATTGATCCAGCCTGGACCTGCAGGGAAAAGGCAGGATGATGAAGATGTATCCCTTTCTTGCTTGTAATAACCTCAGAGCTGGGAGCATTGCTTTTGGAGAAAGGAAGTAGGAATGATGAAAAAGGCAGGAAAATCCCACACGTGCTATCCACTCATACAGCACACTGCTGGACAAAAATGGGCAATACAGGTCTCAGTTTTGAGGCACAGCCTGTACTTGATGCAGCATAAACCCAGCTCCCTTCCTCACCACCCTGGTTTGAGCTAGCCCCAAGGTTCTGCCTCTGCTCAGAGCTGTTGTGGGTGGCCTTTTCCTGGCTTGGCTGCCAAGTCCTAGGGTTGCTAACAGTCCTGCTGGGGAAGCCAAAGCCAGCCTTGAAAATCCTCTTCCTGCATTGTCAAGTCAGCAAATTGATTTTCCAGATCATGAGCCGAACCTCCAGAATTGTTCTCTTGTGAAAAGATTATGGAATTACTCCTGTGCTAATGAATGCTTTAATGCCATAGTGACTAAAAGTACCATAAGGACTTTAAGAGACAGAAAAAAGAAAGGCACTGTTGGAAAGGGGAGCCTGTGGTGTCTGTGCCAGACCTTAGTTCACCATCTGAGGCAGAGGGAAGGAAGATGTCTGAAGCTGGAAAAAGAGGAGGGTGAGGAGAGGCACATGATCTGCCGGAAAGCTGCTGAATCCATCAGGGATACCGTCCACAGCTCCCAGCTTTATCCCTCTTTCTGTGAGGGCAAGCAGGGAAGGTAACATGTTACCTATGCCTTCTCCTTTTCAGCAGCATTTTGGCAAATACCCATCCCCTCTGGCAGTGGGCACAACCCAGCTCCTGGTGACCTGCCTGAGGGTGGGTGACAGAGCTGGGCTGCCATCCCCAGCTCCTAGGGCAGGCTGCTGCAACCTGCCACAGGATCATGAGTTTAGCATTTACCCTTCCACCCTGCTGATGTCTTTCTGTCAGGCTCTGTAGTTCAGGACCATAATGCTTGTTTCCAAACATACAGTAAGACAGTATAAGCCCTGACCCCACCAAAGGAGTCTGGCATTTATTAAGAGAAAATATGCTTCTGGGGATGAGGCTGCAATGATCCTGCTGGCTCTCACAGAGCTACAGTCTCGCCTCTGCTTTACTAACCTCGGGTTTATTGCACCGTAACTCCATGAGTTGAAACTGGGTTATCCCAGATTTAAGTGAGAACAGAGTTAACCCCCTAAAATGGGATGGAGAAGCGGTGCAGGGGAAAATGTCTCCATGCCACACAAGCTGCAGTGCAAGGGGAAGGCTGGTGTCTATTTTGGTAAGGGCTCTGCACAGAATGGGTAATCCTCTTTCCATGAATTATCCAGCCTGGGGATTAGACTGCTTTAAACTCCCCCAGGCCTCCCTTGCTTCAGCCAGGCTCGGTGGGAGCCATGGGGGCAATGGCCAGAGGGAGGGAGGTGGGAGCAGGTTGCTGATGACTCATTTGTCTGCTGCCAGCCTTGCCAAAGGCTCTGAGAGGTCACCACAGGCCCAGATGCAGAGTGACACACAAGTGACGTGCAAGGCGAAAGGGAACATTATGGCATCTTGATTAGGAAAGAACATGGAGCTATATAAATAATTGCAGAGAAGAGGGAGTGCAGCAGCAGGTAGGAGGAGGGACAAGAGACCCAAAGCAGCAGTTTTCCAAAGTGTGATATCCTCGCTAGACTTTTTCAGGCTGCTTCTCTAACCAGAAAAATGAATTTTTATGAATTTATGAATTGCAGTTGATACATCTGAGAAGATTCTCTGAACCCACCTTCTTGGGCTGGCTCTGCAAATGTGATTCTGGGGATGCAAGGCAGGTTCATCTATTTGGAGTGCAAATGGATCACTGTCAATACACCATTAAAATGTTGAAGGGATGCCAATAACAACTCAGGGACAGTGTGTGAGTGGGGAGGGGAAAGGGATGCAAGGAAGGAGGCAGGCTGGATTGCACCAAAACCTGAATATTTCACTCAGTTACAGGGTGAGAGCACTGTGTCTAAAGAAGACAAATTTCTGCCCTTTACCTAGTGCACAGCTGCTAGAAAAAAAGGAGTCCTGTCACTAATCTCACCCTGGGGACTTGTACATAACACAGAGGAGACATTCTTGTCACTCCTACATGTGGGTTCTGGGTCAAAGCTTTGGTCAGGGGAAGAATGAGGGAGGCTCGGCTGCGATGTGCTGGGCTGATACCCAGCTCCACAGGGATGCCAAAGGGGCTCTTCCCCACAGTGTTAAAGGCAGAGGCAAAATGAGGAGGATCTTCTTCTGAGGCAGGAACAGAGTACTTGTCCTGGAGACTGAGATAGCTGGAACTGATGATTTTCTGTATATAGGTTTGTTGTGGGGCCACTATTTTTCCTCCTCTAATGTCTAGGGGTGGGGATGCATCTCTAAACTAGTATGGTTTGTCTTCCTTTGCCCTGCTTTCCAGGCTTTAACTAAGAAATCAGTGCAGGGTTCTGATTTCCCCAATTCTCTTTGCCTTTTACTGCTGTCTGTCACCTTGTCCTGGACTTAGACCCCCCTGGATGCTAACTTAGTAAACCTTCAGAGCTGCCATCCCCCAGCCTTGCCCTGGCCACTCGTCTGAACTGCTGAAAAGTCGAGTTTATTCATGGGGAAGTTAAGTGCACCAAGGCACTTTATCCTTCCTGCATTGAAATCAATTTATTCTACTCTCTGCCGCTTATCCTACATAACCTAAATCAGGATTTCGACTCTATTGTATTTTCCCCTGCACCGAACTGGGACAAATTGAAAGCCTTGTCCTGCTGCTCAGCATTCCCCCTTTTACTCTCATCATCGGTAGGATGTTATTAAATAACTTCAGGGGAGTCTGAGTTGAACAGGGAATAAATGACTGGGCTTCCAACTCACTGCCAGGAAGGGAAACACCTTGGCTAGCCCTGCAGCTGCTCCCACCTTGCCCTTACACACGGGCAGAGTCAGTGGAAACCCTAGCATGTGAGGTTAGAGCTAGAAATCACCAGAGAAATCTGGATGGAAGCGGGAAAGCAAAGAAGGGAAAGACCAGGGAAAGTCATTGCCTTTAACAGGAGCTGTTGTGTTTTTCCTCCCTGTGTCGAACATCCTCAATTTCCTGTTTAACTTAAAGTCAACACATCTGTCACGTTAGCATCTCCCGCTGCCTGGTTCCCCCGAGCCACCCCCCTCCCATCTGCTCTCCCTCCTGCCTCCAGCCTCCCTCTGCTCCTATTGCTTTGTGACTGGGGGGGTGTGCGTGCATGCGCCTGTGTTTTCTGCTGCCTGATGGACTTTTCCATTGCCTGTGCTTCAGTACCTGGATGCGGTCGCAGCGGGATGATCGGCTTGGCTTGCAGAGAATTTACTTCTAATCTCCGGCTTGTGACATCCTAGCAAAAAGGGGTGACACTTCCAGGAGCAGCTCCACAGGCTAGAAAGAGGGGAAATGGCTGGTGAACGGCTGTGATGAAGTATTTCCTAGTTCTGGTAAGCGATGCTTTTCTCTTTGGTCCTTTTGTGGACAATCAGTCTGGATGCAAAAGTAATAAAGCTTAATGGGGTAAAAAGCAAAGGGAGAGGAGCTGAAAAAGAGACAGAAAAAACCAATGAAGTCCATTTGTTTTGTACTGAAGCTCTTCCAGGGGTCAGTGCTCATGAAAGCAGTTTAATTACCATCAGTGAGAGTGCTGGGAGCCGAGCAGAGCAGATAATGTGTGTGCCTAGGCAGTTGAAGCAGCTTTCACTCGCATGCAGTTTCATCACCCACTGTTATCTTTTTCCCATGATTTCCAGCTTGGTCTGTGGCACATTTGAAACTCACGGGTAAGCAACAGTAGTGCTCTGCTTGGGGTAGTCCTTGGTGAGGCGCTACCTGAATGCTGCCTTTTCTGCCTTATGCTCTTTACTGCAGAAGCTTTGGAAGGTCATTCATGAATTCTTGAATTCTTGCCCCCAGTTTGATGCATAAAGCCCCTCAACTTTTCTAGCTGATAAACTGTCTCCGTTGTGAAGTCTAGTTGCATTTTTTTCCTGAAACCAGTCCCCTGGATGCTGTGAATAGCTGATTATATAGAGGTGCAGATAAAGATATTTGGAAGGAAAAGGGTCTAGCTGGACTCCACACTGCTGGGACTGTGAGCTGTCTGATGTCCTGGTCACTGGCTTACTCTAAATGAGTGTTTTGTGAGTTGTTTTATCTCACAGGACTCTCAAAATGGGCAACCTGCTTCTAAGTCGAGTGACAGCAGACCTCTTAAACTGGGAATGAGTTTAGGGCCCTTGTTTAAAGAGGATCAGGGAATAATGAACTTAAGAGCAGACTTTTCAATCTGGCTGTATTGAAAAGGTCTGTACGTAACATATCTCTGTTGACAAAAAACAAAGGAAAAATATAGTGGTTAAGCTTTGGCAATTTTGCTGACAGGTACAAGGCTATGATCTTCCTGACAGACCCTGTTCCACACAAAAACTGGTGCAAAATTTGGTTTGTGGATACCAAAACAAATTCTTTCTGGATCTATTTATGATAGGCAGAGTTATAAACTGCTCCTGGAGAACACTGCAGAGAGAATTTGTTGATAAAAATATTCCTCTCATGATGTATTCATATAGAAACCTCCACTTGCTAAAAACTCACACATTTCCTACTCTTTGATGTTAGATACTGTGAGACTTTAGAGTGGAGCACTCTGGTTACTGTGCTTATTCTAGAACAACCTTGATGTTTCAAGCACCAGTTACATTACATCTGAAGAAAAAAATCCTCCTCTCCTAAGCAGCAAGTTCTGGCTTGGACTTTTGTTTCCCCTGTGTTTCAGGGTGACAATCTTTTATACTAAATCTGTGTCTGGCAAACAGTGAGTGAACCCAGGGAAGTGCAAGGGGCTTTGTGTGACTCTGGATGCCAGCACTGTGCAAGAAGGAGACAAAATTTATTGTCTTTGGGGAGCTGATGATTGTATCTGTGAGGAAATATTCTTAGAGAGGACAGTTTTTCCTCTAATCAAAACACCACGGTTTCTTTCAAAAGGTTGAAAATACTTCATTCCGTATTTCTTGGAAAAACACTTCTGAGCACCAGAAATTTCTAGAAATTGTTTTTCTTTTTTAATTGTCTTCTAAAACCTGCAGGAATGTTGTTGTCCGAATATCTTTGCTGTCAGTTTTCTGTTTGTGTGCACCTGACATTTTTTCTCCCATTCAGCCTGGTGGCCAGTGGTGACTATGCTTTCCCAGTCCCTACTGCACTGCTGACTGGAAGGGTTAATTTCTCTTGTTTAATTAATGGCTATATAATATTTATAAAGAGAAAATCCTCATATCCATCTGTGGTAATTTTGGTACAACTGCCAAAATGAAATTCTATGGCCAAATGAATATTACAATATGCTAGATGTACAGATTTTTACAGCATCCCAAAGATATTTCCTGAGAGATGCTGATTTGATGTTGGGGAAGTGCAGGACAGATCCTAAAGTCTTTGTCTCTGGATGGAAACAGAATTGAATGTGCTACAGAATTAATGAAAGTTATGATTTCTAATTGAATTTTAGTCTATTCTTGTGGACATTTGTCTGTAAAGGATGGATTTCCCTTGTGAAAAAATTCCATTTGGTAAGTCATATGAGATCCTAAATGAAGAATACTCCAGATCATTCCTGTGAAGGCACTTGGCATCAATGTCATTATCTCTTCAAGTTAAGGTAATCAAGGAGATGGAAGATTAAAACTTTCCTTGCCAGAGAAACTTCCACATTATTTGATTGAAATTGGAATCCAGTCACCTCATGCTTGTCTCTCCAGATTTTTCTTACCACATCTGCTAAATTACCACCAGCTATTTGCTTTTTAAATGAGGGCTTCCTCCCTCACAACCCATCTGCTCAGCCTGTTTGTTCTTCCCAAGCAGTCACGACTTTGTGATCACGTTTATGTCAGTAGAAACACACTGGTGTTGAGGGGAGAAGGAAGTGGGGAACAAGGTGGCCTTGCAGATTCCATTGGCTGGGTTGAATTTGAAAGAGGAGTTGTGTTAAAAGAGGGGGAAGAACCTCTTACGAAAAAGAATAATGCCAGAGCAAGGGAGTCAGGAAGTTCAGGCCAGTTTGAGGACAGATCTCTTTTTCTAGTACTATCCTAGGGAATCCTTGAGATTAGACATTACAGACTTTCCCACATCTAAGATGACATAGCAGCTGTGTGAAGATATGCCCTTTTCTTTTTCCTGCTTCATGGTCACTTATCCTGCCTAAGAGAGAAACCCAGAGCTGTGGCAGGCCTGAAGTTGGGCAGGCTCCTACAGGAGATGCTGATGTGTGGCAGCTGGTTCTCAATGATTCAGTGTTTCCAGTTGAAGTGTGTTTTGCTGTCTTTTATGGCAGCTCTTGGGGGAGATGGGTTTGCAGGAAGTTGGAATACATCCACTCCTGAGTGGGTAGTGATGGATTTGTTCAAGCTCTGTTTGCCGTCTTGCTGCCAGTACAGCAGCTGCCTCACTGTCCCCCATCCTCCCAAGCTGACAGTGAGTGAGAAGAGTGGTGTCCTCAGGACAAAGCAGCTCTGGGCACCATTGTAACATGGAGAACCTCCAAGTCCTGTCCTGAAGATGATCCCCCTTGGGGTGTTTTGTAAAATGTGAGAGGGTGAGCAAATTCCCTGAGATTTTTGACCATGGGAAAAGTGCCATGGGAGCAAATCTGCTCCTTCATGATATGTATGCTTTATGTCCTTCCTACCTTTGAAGACTGAACTCCAGCACTGCAGCGGGGAGCTGAAGGCAGGTCCCCTGTCAAGACACAAGTGGTCACAGCCAGGCCTCAGAGACTGCTCCCACCACATCCTCCCGGTCCTCAGGGATAAACCTGCCTTCTCCATGGGACATTTCCCTTGCCCTTCATGGCAGGTCGTCAGGCCGCATGCAGATTTGCCAAGTTTAATTACTCTAATTATTGCAGCTTACAGGTTCTTGACCTCCTGAGCTCATACCTATGCCCCTCTTGGGCATGCATGATGCTCTGGGCACCTCCCTTTTACACTGCCACTCAGGGAAAACCCCCATAGAGGAGATGATGGTGGCTTCTTTGAGTAACTTCATTTATGTAACAAACCTACTAGTAGTTATGGTCTCAAAGAAGCCTGGTGGCATCTAGTTTTGCAGCTACTATCCTGCTCTGAGGCACATTCCCAAGGAGATCACCACAGCCAGAATATGAGGTTAGAGGCAGATGGAACTGGATGTCTCCATGAGGATGATTGAGGGATTGGTGAGATCTGGGGAACAAGAATGGAAGTACGCAAAAAATACTTCTCCATGTATACTTGACACAGATGATCTGTTGCACTGGACGCTCGTAATGATGGATAAAAGCTCTTTTAGATTTACAAGCTATCCTGGGTGGGTGGGTCTTGATTTTAGTCTCAGGGCTGTAAATCCAGTAAAATATACAACAGTCCTCTTGACTTACACCTGAATAAGAGATACATGGGCTGTTGTGAGGGATATGGCACCTCATAATGTAATAAACACAAACCTGATCATTCTACACTCTGTACACAGGGCCCGGGGCTCTCTCTGCCCTGACAGAATGGGAGGGAGCAGAAAAGGTGGTGATTTGGGCTTACGGCTGCTTGAGGTCAAGAAGTGCGGGCTTTTTACAAAGCCCTGCAACAACTGGGAACTGGTTCTCAAATGCTTTCATCCCACTGCAAGGGAGGAAATCTGACCCTAATTCTTCTCACTTCCAGTCAGAGTGGGCACCAGTGAGATCAGCCACTTCTTGGAGTACATTCATCCTTTTGCACCCCCAAGCCGTGTGCACTTGCGGTCCAAATTCACCAGTGCTTAAGCAGGGCTGTGTCATTGCAGGGATCTAATGTGCATTAATTATGAACATGTGTAGATGAGGCATTAGATGATTTATACACAGGCCCAGACTGAGAAATCCCTGTGGTTTCTTCTCTGGATGCGTAGCCACTGTTGGCAATTAGTCAAGTTTTCCTGGCATTCAGGAGGATCTGAGGAGCCTCTCCGCTTACGATACAGACTCAGAGTTGCTGGGCTCAGTGGAAGCTGACCCTCCCTGGTGAGCCAAGGCTAGCTGTGACCAGGGGGAAAGGAGCATGGAGACCATTTCCAGCAGGGCTGGCACATGAGTGATGAATCCTGGCATTCATTAACCTTCTGAGGACTGTGGTGATGCTCTGATGTTAGGCCACCCTTGGGAACATGGGAAATGCCTTTTGCATTCTCAGAGCCAGAGGATGGGAATTCAGAGCAGAATAATTTTAATCTTGTATTTATTACTTGTCACTAATTGGCTGGGTAGCTGGGGGACTGCAAGGAGCCAAGAAGGGTGCAGGACTCAGTGGCTCTGGTAGGAAACACTCACGGACCATTTCTTTCCAGAAAGCATTTGGTGTTTTGACACTTAGGTTTTTGAAAAGCCAGCCATAACCACTAGCTGTCCTGGGTTTGGTTTGGGTTAATTATCACCAGCAGCTGCTGGCCCAAGCAGCTGGGAGGGGCCACAACTGGGATAAACAACCAAACCAGCCAATGGGACAGTCAATTCCACACTGAGCTGTGCCCCTATATAAAAGGAGGGGTGGGCCAACCTAGGGCTGCCTGTTTTCCCCTTGTTCCAGTGTGTGGCTACAGCAGGAGAAGTGATGTCTTGGGTACAGGTAGAGCTTTATGGTTTCTATTTTTTTTTTGTATGCTGTTTTATTAGTATTATGATTATTTTGGGTTTTTTCTCTCTTTGTGCTGCTTTACTAAATAGTCTACTGTGTGGTTGTTAGTTGCCAGCAGAGGTTAAGCCATGACACTGACTAAATCATGACCTTCCATGGGGGGGCCTTTTTTACAGCTTAATTTTAAAGCAGTACTTCTTTAGCATAGGGTCTAAAAGTCTGCAGCGAATGATGCAGAGCCAACTCACTGGAGGATGATGTCCTTTCAGCTCCTCTAATTCCCCGAGCACACACAGGACAAGCACTAAGGGAATGAGGGAGGATGAGGAAAAGCCTAAGTTTGTACCCACACACTGTAAATTCTCCAGAGCCTTGTCTGTAGCCAAGATTTAAATCCTGCCTAATGTGAAATCAGAAAGAAGTGGGAGAGAGCTCAAGTCCAGCTGACATCCAATTACAGGGTGCTGAGCACAGCAATTTCCCAGCCATCTGTAGGAAAGAAAGAATTACACCTGGAAGGCAGATAAGGGGTTGGAAGACAGGAATGAGAAATAAGGTTCTTCAAAGCCATGCTGTCTGAAACTGCCAGGACAAAAGCAGCAGGCTGAAATGGGCCTCCCCTTGGGCTCTTGCCAGGGTGCAAAGGAGGCAAGTGCTTAGGGTGCAGAGAGGCTTGGGGAGGATAGGGGCCCTCACCCTCCTCTTGCCTTCTCTGTGCCAGGCAGCTGCTGTTGGTCCCTGCTGTTTCAGGCCATGCAGCTGATTAAATATTGAAAGTGGTTTCGTTGCTGTTGCTTGAAAGCTTCTGTGTAGATGAAAATGAAGTTATGTGAGGACAAGTTTGTGCTGGTGCAATTAGTCTCTTTTTAAATACGGCTGACCATAAACAGACCAAAAATAGCTTTCTGGACTTTAACATAAAGGCACCATTAGGCTGTGAGTTTGGGTTGCTCCTTTTTGGAGCCAAGGTGTGGGAGAGCTCAGGGAGGGGGAGTATTGCAAATGCAGATCAGGCTAGGTTACCAGAGAGACCCTGTGGCACTCAGAGGCTGTTGCAGGTGCTCAAAGGCTGGTTGTGATGGGAGCTAATGCCTGAGGTTTGCATGTTCACACAGCAGCTTTGCTCCAGGCTCACCTCCCACACACCCCTGTCATCCTGGGAGACATGATGATGGATGGAGATGCAGGCAGAGAGTGGGGAGAGAGAAGGGATTTCTGGTGGGTTAGAGGATTAGGCGGAGGCAAGAGGAGAGTTGAAGTTACAGGTAGGGACTGAAAATGGATGTGTACTGCAGGGAATGTCACAGCAGGCAGAGCAGCAGGGCTTGGTCCCAAACATTTAGTCACTTGGAGCAGTCAGAGAAGACATGTTTGAGCTGGAAAAGAAAATTCCTTTCATTGCCTGAGTGTCCAAAATAGATGTTCAAATATTCTGCCCCATGACCAAGTGAAAATTCTGGAAAAATCCCTGTGAGCTGGTTAAGTATAGATATATACAGAGAATAGTCATCAGCTTGATTGTAATGCTGCTGTAACCTGCACAGATGATGGATTATCTGCCATCAGAGTACCAGCCCACCCAGCAGGCAGACAGGCCATCCAGCCTGAGGGAAAAGTGCATGCTGGGTAAATTGCTGCTGCTGCCACTTGGTCACAAAGATGTTCAGGCAGAGCAGAGGCAGCATCTCCATCCTTTCTGCAAGGGTAATGTAGTCCTAGCATTGGACTGTATTTGTTTAAATATGTTATCACTGAAAATTGGTATCTGGTTATTTTAATCTATAAATTCACTCAAATATGCCACAATTTTACTGAATATTTCTAGAATGATGGTACCGTTTTATGGCAGAAGAATCCTGTAGAAACACCTGTGAGTAAATGCACAAAGCTTTGCTTACAGCCTACGTGAACTGGACAGTGTTTGCTAAATCCACAGAGTAATTTAGCAGTTAATCCCTTTTTCCTGACCACTGAAAAAAATTATATTTCTTTCTTGTTCAGACTAAGGTGATATGTCTCCAGCAGAAGTTTCTGTTCACATTATCATTGCTAGAGTTAATAGAAGATTGATTTCAAAAACTGCATTATCTTTTCAGCTTTCACTAGCCATTGAACAGTTCCTAAGTGTTTATTTAATGGTGTTATGTGGCTATTGCTAAATGTATTTGATTAAAAGAACATAATCACAACAGGGCTGATGGATGGATTGATTCTCTGCTGAGCAAATCTCGATTAGTCTACAGCCCTCAGGTTCTGATCCATAACATAACTGAAATAAAAATAAAAATCCAGATGGATGTTTTTTACAATGAGGTACATGTTCATGGTGAGAGTCATTTGATATAACTTTGGCATCTTTCAGAGCATCTAGTGTAGCTGTTCAGCTGCAATTATTTTTTCCTAATTGTTATAAAAAGTTGTCTTTGCCCTGGGAAGTATTCCATCTGGAAGACTTCCAAAACAAAATATTTCCTTTGACATTTAAAAATCAAATTCTGAATCAGACTTTTATTCCTACCAGATTTAGATAAACCATTTGATTAAAAAACATCCAGATTTTCTATCTCCAAAAAGTGTACTGTAAAATGCAGGACCTGAAAGTAATTAAGCCATTGTTGGATTTTTTTCTCATACTTGCTATGAAACAATACTATGATTTTGGCAGACTTACAACATCTAAGACCATGTGGCTCAGCAGAATTGTGACAAGTAAAGAAAACAATCTATTACATCTTTGTCACACAGGTTTTCCCTCCAGTGGGAAGTAATGCAGGGTCTGCCAGCCTCTAAAACCTGTGAAAAAGCTCCCTAGGACAATGGTTCAGATATTTCCCAGAGGTCTTGATTTCCTGTGCATCTTCCTTGCCCAGGACTAGCACACTAATAGGATTTTCCTCTTTTGATGCTTTGTGAAGGCAGCAGCCCAGAAGCTGTGGAATGGGGGATCATGGAATAAGTCAAGTCCTGCTGTGCACAACCTACTGCTCTTGTGGAAAGGAGCTCTTCAGCTCCCACGAAGGCTGTGGCACCTGAATTGAGAGACAACCTTTGTCTTATTCCAATTAACAAGTCTAGCTGGTGTTCAGCTCCTTCCTTGCTTTCCCCCTTCCTTTCTTTCTGTTTAAAATGTGTGAGGGGGACTCTCACTGGAGGGATCTCTCCTGGATGGGAAAGGCTATCATGGAGGGACAGCTCAGGAATGGTACAGGGCTTGGGGCCATCCACCTGCAGACATCCACCTCCCCTCTGGGGAGCTGGCAGATGCTTCAGTGGCTTTTCAAAGGCAGCAAAAAGAGCAGCTCCTTACCCTGCCTTTACAGCAGGCTGGGTGGTGGCAGCTGGTAGAACCCTACCCATGGGGGTACAGCGATAATGGAGCTGCTTCTCTGATTAACTTTGGCAGTGGCTGCTGAGTTAATTAGTGGTCGAATATTGGATGCTGGAAAAACAACATTACTAATTTGTCCAAATGCAGTTTGCAGCTGAGTGGTGAATTTCATTCCCACTGTTAGTGGAAATAATTTTCAAGATATGTTTCAACATGAGTGTTTAAGCAGGAGATGCTACAGCTGTTTCTGCTGTGAGATTCCATCATGAGATTCAATCTACGTGAGATTTCAGTGCAGGGTCTTCCTACGTGGCTTCATTTTACATCCATCTGGCCCTGTTTGCTCATGACTGGACTGCCTTGCCCTTGACAGGGGTGGATATTCAGGTTTCATCTTCCCACTCTGAAGCAGAATCTTGCTTGCTTCAAGCAAGGGATATCCAGTTAAACGTGAGAGGCTCCTCAAAGGTGTCTAGAAATAATTCATTTACTGTGGTTATCGAAACAGAGGTTTGTTCTGACCAGCCATGCATGGTTAAAGCACATCAAGGCAGAGATCTCTCAGGATACAGCTCACTTGCAAAGGACAGATAAGACCCACAAAGCCTTTAATTTCACAGGGAGCAAGCATTCAGATTTGCATACACTTGGAGCATCCCAGTGAGCACACCTGTCCTTGCAACTGGAAAAGAGCTGTTAACAATATTTGTGACAATAGGAACCATTTAGCTATTGGCTTGTCTCCATGCTAAGATCTGTGCCTCAACAACTCTCTTTCCTGCTGGTTCCAGGTAGACAGATGTCTTCTGTGGGAGTGTTATGGAGACTGTAAATGGTGTGGATCAGGATATTGTGTGTGCTGTCTGCTTTCATCAGATGGTATTTGTAAAGGATATTGGAGATAATGTGGGTGATGGAAAAAAGGTGGAGTGAAAAGGGAGAGTGAAAATTGAGTGCTCTGTTACAGAGCACAGATGAGGGCTTTGCTTGCCTTTTTTTTAGTGATTGCTGAGTTAAGTGTGTGTATCGAAGTTTTCCGAACAAGCTCTTTCTGCATCCTTATGCAAAACATTTCTTGCTTGAAGACTGAGCCAGTTGCTGTGCATGTATTTACCCAGCTCTAGGAGCCTGCCTAGCTCCTATCTATATTTCATGAGTCTTGGCACTCCCTGAGGCTTGACACACTCTCCTCTCTCTGCAGTGAAGGACTTCAACTGCAAAAGCAACAATGACTCACAAAAAACAGACAAACACATGCAGCTCCCTGGATTACCTTCTCTGGCAGCCTTGGCCTTATCACCTTAATGATGAGTGGCATTTGGATGCTCTTTCAGAGTTTGCCAGCAGTCAGGCACAAGCAGTAGCCACTGGCTGGTGTTTAATCTACCTGCCACTGGGCTGAGGTAGAAAACCAGCTGCTCCTTGCACCCTATGTGAGTTGGTAGCCAATAACAGTACTAACCCCCTCCTGCTATGCTCTGGTGACTTTTCCATCTTGAATTCAGAGAAAGGTTAAAGCAAGGTCTCTTACACCTTCTGGCTCAGACGTGCGGTCAGTACAGGGCTCACACAACACATACTTCCCAGCAGTTTGTCTTTGATTCTCAGCAAACCCAGTGGTGAGGTTTCTGATTTTCCTCTTGAAGTCCTGTCCTGCAGCCCCAGAAATATTGTTGTCAGGATGCTTTGTCTAAACTTCAGCAGCAGTTTGAATTTCAGGCTTTCATACCTGCTGCAAATACCCCAGCACCTGGCCAAGATAATCTCCCACACAGTGTGACTGGGAATAGATGGGTGGGGATGTGGGACTTCATCTCACTCCTCTGGTATACTCCCCATGCAAATACAGACAGCTCTGTTTGAGAAGTAGACAGGGTAGGGCTTTTTGACTTGTTGATTGCTTAGAAACTTTTTATTCCCAGTTGAAATAGCCTTCTATCCAATTCATTCTCTCCTTGTTGATGCATTCACATTAGATTAGGAACATTTTTTCCATTTTCTCTCCCACTGGTCTCAGCACAGCTGGGTCCAGATGGACAGTCCATCAAAGCAAATGAGTTAATGTAAAAGAAGCTCCCAATCTCTCTTTGGAGAGCATGCTTCTTTCTTCTGGTCACAATGTTTATCCAAACACTTTATTCTCAAAAGAACAAGATCTTTTCTGGACAGATTAGAAATGTTTGAGAAGAAAATGTTTCATTTTGTCCATTTTTGCTGAAAATGACTGAACCTACTCAGAATTCCAAGTTCTTGAAAAAACTGCCAAATCTTGAAGAAAAATATTGATATGAGGAAAATTTAGCATCTTTTTTTATAGGAAACTAGACTATTTTTCTGACCCTTTCTCTACATAAATGAAACAGACAAGCAAGGAGCAGAAAACACTTCAGACTGATTATGCTTCTTTAATATTCAAGGTTATTCCCCTAGTTTCTAGTAGGTTCCCCACTTGCTGGACTCAGTCTGAATCATGTGTAAGAAACAATGTCTGTTCCTACCAGCAGAGCTGTAATTTTAGAAGGGATGCAGAAAACAGAGGTAATATTGTATTTTTCAAGTAATATGTGGGATTTACCATGGTGGTCACCTTGTTTTCTTATATTTAATTTATTTGAGGATTGAAATACTATGTGTCTTGACTGGCATTTCAAACCAACTCTTGTGCCTATGTGACTTCTTTTATATTGCTTTCACAGTGGAAAGAGCAAATGACACATCAGAGCTGTGATGTACAGCCTGTTATTATTTCAGCTGGGATAAAGCCAAAGGAATAATCATGTTTATTCAAAACATATCTCTGAAATCTGCAGTTCACATTGCGCTGGGATCCAAACCCAGGTGAATTTAATGACAGCTAATAACCACTAATTAGGAACCTAATTAAATATCTTCTGATCTTACCCTTCTCAATCAGCTCAGGGGGCTGATTTGGATTCTCTATCTCTCTCTTCATACAGTAAGTAAAGTGTGGATGATGTTTAGCATTCTTTGAAGTGTTAGATACTGCTCATCAGCATCCTAGAGCTCAGGGATGGAGAGACCAGCAGCATGATCTGAGGTGGCTAGTAAGTTCCTAAAAATGTTATCAAACATATTTTTAAAAAAATAATTACAGAGTATGACTAGGCAAGAGAGGAGCCAGGAAGGGCAGGAAAGCTTCACAACCTTCCAGCAGAGAAAGTCAGCAGTGTCTTGACCATCTGTAGCAGTGCAGCAGGTGATTTGTCATGTCAGTGTTAAAATGAGTCTGAGAAGGATCTAATCTGTGGCTGGGGGCAGGTGCTGAGGGTGCTGTGCAGAAGAATCAGCAGTTTTGCCTTCACTTGGCAGCCAGGGTTACTCTACCAGAAGAAATTGGTGCTGTCCATGAGCCAAGGGAGCTCTCTGCATGATGTAATGCTGCAGGGGAACCCCTTGCTGCAGAGACCTGTGGGCAGTGCCTCCCTCCTGCAAAGCACACAAGATGGCAGAAGCAGGAAGAAAAGTCAGGCAAAATTTCCCTGTCTGTACTGTGGGCTGTGTGACTTTGGTCTGGCTACTGGGAAGAGATGGGCACCTCAGATGAGCTGGGCGGAAGTGGATGTCAATCTGGAGGATGTCAATCCACCCCTGAGGCACCTTTGGGATTACAGTGAGCATCAGGGATGAATTAGGGTTTATGAAATCCCCCTATGTTTTGCAATCCACTGTATGGAGTAGGAGACCAGGAACTACTGGAGAGAAATGTGTTCTCAGTTTCCAACAGGTGAGGTAGGTGAATTTCTAAGAGTAGGTGGAGTTATTTCCCAGAAAAAGTCTTGTTCATTTTACAGTAAAATTTCTGGGGTACATTACTTGCAAACAGCACATCTCTGCAATCTTCTCAAGCCTGCATCAGACTCTGGTACCTGAAATTCAGGTGCTGTGCAGTTGTGTTGAACAGAGACCTCCAGCAGCCTTGAAAGGAGAGTCTTGATGAGGACAGCTGGGCAGGTGATACTTTAGAAGCAGGTAAATCTGTCACCTGCACTTTGTGCAGGATGGACACTGCTTTTAGCCACTTTTAGTAGAGGTATGGCTTTACTTAAACAAAACAAAAGCCAACCAAACAAAAAAAACACACAAGAAAAACCAACAAAAGAACAACAAAAAAGAGCCACAAACAAAATTGATGGGAACAGATTCTCACCTGGAGAGTGTTGTATCTGGCTTGGGTTAGCTTAAAGGTGTAATGGGGGTTAGTCTGTTTTTTTTTTCTGTGGAGCTAGAGAACAAAAAATATTTTATCTGGATGCTATATGGTGGTGAACAGTCTTGCAGAGCAGTACTTGGCAACAGAAAGCAGGGAGCTCTGAATACCCATGTGTTGTGTTGGGGCAGCTGTGGCATGTGGCTCATGAGTTCCTCCACTAAGGGCTGTGGACTGACCCCTGAAGAAAGTCTGGGAACCAGCACTATAAAACACAGAGGTCTGGGCAGGACCCAGTCCCAGTCATGGTTTATTAGTAACTATGGAAGCCTCCATTATTCAAGGCATGTTTGACCCTTCATTTCTCCACAGGGGAGTGAGAAATGTTTTATTTTGAAATAAAATATCCTTCCACAGACCAGTTTTTAAAACCCATCTCATCCCAGTCACAGCAGCAAGCCCATTTACTGTTGAATAGAGGCAGGCGGCCTTGGCCCTCTTCCAGCACTGAGCTTGAAACACAACATGTCAATGCCTTTTGCTCACAGCTCTGTGCTCATCACTAGATCCATTTGTGGTTCTCCTGTGCAGGAACTGCAGAGACTTTGAGCTGTCCTCATTCCATATTTATTACCTGCATTCCTCATCTCTGCACCTTGCGGAAGAAAGCTAACAAGTGACTCTAGTGTTCAGGCAAAACACTGATGTTACAGCCCTGAAAACCAACCTCCTCTACAGCACAGAGGTACCACCTTCCCCAGGCAATAGCCTTTTGGCTGCCCTTGTCCAGCTGAGATGCAGTGTCTGCCTCTGTTCCCAAGCATCTCACAGCATGTTTGGGAAGCAGAAGGCACTCAATCCCATTGCCCAAATGGGATATAGAGGCAGAGAGAGTAGTCACGCAGAGCCTTACAAAAATCCTGTGCAGAGAGAATTCTGTATATAAAATGTTCAAAATTGATATGTTAGTCATGGGTCTGTATTCCTCTTCCTACAGTCACTTCTCTTCAGGTATCTCATGCAAGCAAGAGGAGAAACAGTCATCTCTTGCCCCTTCTTCTTAGCTTGCAGTGATGGGATCTGTCTGTGGGCTTCAGTGCTCTGGCTGTTTATTCCTGGGTCACCAGAAAGATTTTGCAACCACTGGCAGATTTTGATTTTGTCACTAAAGTGCTGCCAGAAAACTGTTTTTCCCTAGCCAGCCTGGGTTAGATGAAAGGTTTGATATCCACCTACTGTCTGTGGACCAGTCTGTGTCTCCCTGTCAACTAAGTCTTCGTATAAATAATTGTGATCAACACCTTCTTGCCATTTCCTTCATCTGGGATATTCTATCCTCTTTCCCCTGAAGAAGCACCAGCATCATCTGCCTTGAAGTATTTGTTATCCCTTTGTAATTTGCCAGCTAATCCCCCCCAGGCTTGTCAGCTGGAGGACACCTGCTCTCATGCTCCATTTCTTGCCTGCCTTCTCCCATATATCATTCAGGATTCTTGCTTCTAGCCCAAGTCTTGAATTTATTTTATCTTAGGTTTACTCAGGGTGTAATAGACTATAATTCTCTCTTCTCCTTTGGAGCAAGAGCTGCTTGCTCTCATAGCACTACCTTGTGTCATTTCTGTGTGAACAGTCCCAATGAAGCTGATCAAGCAAAAGTAATTTACTGTCTGTCCTGTTATTGCCACCCAGGGAATGATCTAGCCTGGAATCCCCTCCCTGACAGTGGGCACCAGCAAATACACCCAAGAAACTCCTCAGCAGACAGTTACAGAATAGCTTACACCAGGGTGAAGTTGTCTTGATGTTTGCCTGATATCTTGAAAAACTTATTTCTTGCAGTAGGAGAAAAGGTTGTAGAAACTCAAATGAAACTCACATTCTCCTTTCCCTTAAATACACCTAGTTCCCATCTGCAGTGCTGCCCAGGCCTTACCTTTTATTCCCAGGAGCCTTTTCATTGTTCAGGAATTCAATCTCTTGATTTGAAATTTATTGCGTGTCCTTTTGTCTGCTATTATGTGACTGCAATGAAGTCTATCTCGTTTACTCTTTTAGGATAAAGAGATTTTTTTTGTTTTGGTTTTTTGGCGTTTTTTTATCCCCTCCCCTCTTCCCCCCCCCCCCCATAGCTTGGAAATAGACCCCATACAAGGGTTAAGGAAGGAGACCCCTTACCAAGGCTGCTACCTCATCATGCCCTCGCTTCCACCTGGCATGGGGCTTGGATGTGTGCTGATCTGGCAGCTGCTTGTCTGCCATCTGCCAGTAGGTGACTTCACCCAGTCCTGATAAGATGCCTTGCAGAAGCATTGCCAACTAACTTGAGGTAGAAGGGAGAAATGAAAATAGAGCTCTGTACAGTGGTGCAGGGCGTGATCCCTAAAGCTAGGTGGGAATGGATAGTATCAAGAGTAGGAGTAAGTGTGATCAACACATTGCAGGCTGCACTGAGCTGCACTCTGCCAAATTCAGGAGTTCCCCTGTGAGTACTGGGGAAAGCAGGAGCTAGGGAAAAGGCTGTGCTTTCTGATCCCACACATCTGCTCATCAGAAGCCAGGAGGAGGGACACTGCTGCAGGAAAGGTAGGTAATAGGTGTACCCAAAGCCCAAATCCTGGCAAGCAGTCCCTAGCATGCTTTTCATGAGTGGCTTTCTATGCTCTGTAAGGCCCATTGTGCCTGGCTCTGCATCACACTAAGCATGGCCAGCTCTCCGAAATATTAAGACTATCAAAATGACAGTCAAAAGGACAGGCAGCCAAAACAGCCCTGAGGAGCCTAATGAGGTTTGATCTTGGTTTGCCAGGATGTGGACTGGAAGCTGCATAATAACATGCTGACAGATTACATCCTCAGAAGGAGCCAAGTGCAGCTGCCCACCACAATACACCTGCTGACAAGAAGAGCTGTGTTCCAGATGAGGTTTAGAGTAGCATGAAGGGGAGAGGGTGTCCTGGTGCCAAATGAAGTTTCTGCAAGCAGGCGAAGGAGAAGTGGAGGCCAGACAACTGTGTGGGAGCTGACAACCTTGAGTCCTGTCTGTTGGTGACATGCATCAGGGCACATGGTGACAACAGCAGTGGCATATACTATGTCCCTGACTCCCAACAGGAAGGAAGATGCTGAGTTTCTCAATACTTAACTCTTGTTAAAAGTCATATTTCTCTGTTAAAGTCACTTCCAGGGAGATTGCAGCTGGAATTTCTTCTGTATAGCCCCTTGGCAGGCTTGAGGTAGGCTAAAGAAGCTGGACTTTGCAAGGAGGTAGAGGAATTCCCCTTATTTCAATATCTGCAGGAAGGAGCATGCTTAAACCAGGGACAATGGGGACTGGTCCCCAGGTCACAAGATCCCCAGCTGCCAGAGCAGGAACTTTGCATGAGGACACCAGAGTTTCAGGATCTCTTTCCATTATTTTTCCATTTTTAGGGAATCTGATAACTATTAATGTCTTTAGGATGTCATCTTTGAGTAGAGCTGAAATAAGAGGAATGGAAGGACAGCTATGAAACAGACTGGAAGTATTATTGATTGTGGTTCAGAACAGCACGTTGGACATCATTCACAGGGGACTCTGTCCTTGTGAGGATAACCTCACAACCTTTCAAGATCATGGTAATTTTGTCAAGGATAATGCAAAGTCCAGAAAGTTGTAGTTTTGAGCTCTCCATCAGTGGTTACAAGAGTCACTTTTCAGTTATGCATGCATCTTCCCTACGTGTTCTCTGACAGGTAAAGAAAGTAAACTATTACAGCTATTTTGAAGACAAGAAACTAAGCCTAGGAGTAACTAAATATCATCTTTAAGGTCAATCAAGACATTTGTGGCATTACAGAAAACTATAAGGAGTTCTTGATGCTGCTTAAAACATTAAGCCATCTTTCCTCTAACTAAACTTGTCCAAGTCCTGATAAATGGCTATATAGGCATATATTTTTCAAAATGTTTTCTTACCCTTTTCATATTTTACAGGCGAATTACAGGTAAAATATAAGCAGAAGTAGCCTGAATTCAACTCTCCTGGCATAAATTACACTGACGGCAATTTGACTTCAACTCCCATCTGTACTGTTGCACCCCTACCCACAAGCATGAGTCACACTAAGCAATAAATTAGAGCTAAAACCTTCTTCTGCTTCAACGGGTGATTTTGAGGATTTTCCCTCTGCATACACATGAGCTATAGTGCTATAGCCTGATGATGTATTGTAGCTATTAATTTTGGGAGATGAAGCTTTTTCATCATTAATGTCCAACCTGAACACAGGAATTGATTAGGCTGTTTGGGAGGCAAATACACAACCCTCTCACTGCTATGAAGGGCTATGCCTAATTGCTTTTTTCTCTCTTTTTTTTTTTCCTCCTTGCTGTTGGCTCAAGGCAGCATTATTTTCCAAGTCTGGGTACTCCAGATACTGTTATGCCTTCTCCTCTCCATTCTCTACTGACCTTCACCTGCCCACCCTCCGCTGTGTCCTACGTTGCTATATCTCCTGCTCTGCTGTTGCTGTCCTTCGTTCTTTGGCTTCTGCAGTATCTGCTCCTTGTTTCACTGCTTCCCTCCCCTATTCATCAGGGGCACAAACATAATTTCATAAGACTGAGACAGTAGATGACCTGTGGCACGGCTGAGAACCACATGACCTTGGACTGTCAAGATACTGCCCAAGCTTAAGGCTCTGTGTAAATGAGCTGCTCTTGCAAAGAGCTATCCTAAAGACTCCTGCAGGAACAAGAAAGGAATATGTGATGCTTGGGAAAAAAAACACTGCCAAGCCACACACCTTTCCATAATGTTAGGGGGCCTGCTAATGTGCTCAAATTAGCTGTGCTCCTCTTCTGCTGTATAGTGCAAAAAAACCCTGCCAGGGGCTCTTTTGAGTTGAAAGTCTCCATATGGGTATAAAACATGAGTATAAATGTAGTGCTGCTATATGTGAGTTCTTATATGACTGGTAAGTCAGTGCCAACATATTCCAGGCCCTATGGCAATTTTAGTTTGTGCATCTAGTCAGGAAAAAAAAATATCTATTTTTATGCTTTTCTGCAAAATGCTTTTTTCAAAAGCAAGTTTTTTGAAGATCGGGAAATCTGAGATATTCAAGGTGCAGTCTCCTAGCTAAGACTGGCTTTGCAAATTGCTTTCTTACAGAAGAAAATAGCACTTTTTGGGTATGTTTTGATTGTGCCACAGTGATGTGTGAGATATGCAGTGAATTTGTGTCCTGGGTTGGATTTGGGTTAATTATCACCAGCTTTTCAACTTCTTCCAGGGTGTGGCTTCAGCTTGCTGCTGGAGCAGGGAAGGTGGCAACTGAGGCACAGGTAGAGCCTTTCTATCACTTGCTTTGTGTGTATTTTTTCTTTTTCATTACTGCTTTTGTTTTCTTCTTGTTTTGTGTTGTCCGTCTCTCAACCCCCTGGGTCTCACCTTTGTTCTTTCTCCCCATTCTCCTTCCCATCCAAAGAAGGGTGTGTTAGAAGGTGTGGGGAGCAGCGAGTGAGGTGCTGTGTGGTGTTTAGCTGCTGGCAGAGGTTAAATGATGACAATATGGTAACCAGATAATGGCTTCTATTGAATAATCATGGATGCTACAAAGTTCAGGTCTCCTCATCAATTTGTCATATCCAGAAAATGGTCAAACTAATCAAAATTCTATGAAAATGGATAGAGCAAAAGCAATTCCTCCAGTATTTTTCCTGCTACATAACTCTGAATGAAGTCTCAGAGTGAACACCCCTTTAAATCTGCCTCTTCTTGCGCTTGTATTTCTCCACAGGCAAGGTGCATAACAAACAGTGGATCTGCAGTTTTGAAAGCTCTTGTGGCCACAAAACCAAACGTTTCAGAGGGCTTATGCAAAAAGGGAAGAGGCTGAATTTACTTTGAGAATGACCCTTCAGTCTTAGCATCATAATAAATGTGCTCCTTAGTCTTGAGCTGAACACCCCTAAAGAGAAAAATAAGTATCAAACCTGTTAAAGAGCACGATGGAAGCAGAAGGTTGGAGACAACTATGATGGGCTGTGGCATGGGGGATTTCTTGTAATGAACCTGAATTCTGGCATGGCTCGTGCCTTCCTCCAGTTCACTGAAGCTGGCAAGCAGCTGTCTCTAGAGGCTGCTTCATGAGCATCCCAGTTCCTGATAGCAGGAATGGTCTCCTAGGGGGAGATGTCTCAGCCTGTGGAAATGTCTGCCAGGGCCCTTTCTTAACACACCCCAATATCATGATTAAATGCTCCGTGAGGTGCATTAAGTGACTTTTCCTTCTGTCTCCAGTTGGGGGGGAGGTTCATTGGTCCTCTATCAAGGGGAAGGTGATTGTGGCCAACGATCTTCAGTACCTGAAACACTGCTGGCATCTCCCATTTAAGATAGGGGATGAGTCACTGCATCCTGGGCTCAGCAGAGTGGTAACTGTGGGCAAAGAGCCATTTTATGGCACAACACATTGAAAACACCTTGAATGCATAGGGACAAAGGAGAGGGGTTCAGAAAGGGAGAAATGAGGGAAGGAAAAGAGCTGGGAGTGTTGGGGGCAGGGGGGGAGGTAGGTAACAGATGCAGCAGACCCTGATGCTGCTCTGTTAGCTAGAGGCAGGAGAAAGAATGAGGTATTTAATAAAGATACTTGCTCAAATAAAATCCCTCCTGAAAGAAAGTGGTATTTAGAAATCACTTAGGGTTGTGTCTGCTTTCATGACTCTGTCACCAGAGCAAATCTATTCATCACAGCCGTGTATTAATGAATTAGTTAATTAAGTGGCTCATTATTTAATAACACAGATTGCAAGTGTGATGAAATAAAAGTCCCCTTTGTAGCTAGAGGCACATCTTTGCCAATAAGCGAAGCAGTTCATAGTTAATCAGGCGTGTTTGCTGTCTGACACAGGCAGAATTTGCTGAATTGCAGGCAGTTTATTTCCAAGGTTATTGCTTACACTCATCACTGGGGGTTTGTCAGGGCCTCTAAGCCCAGTAAGGTTACACCTAGTAAGCTGTCCAAGGGCAAACACATGTAGAAATGGTCAAATTCATTGCAGGGCACAGTTGTTTCTGAATCAACACTGAATTACGTACTGGTTTATACTGCCAGATGCAATGCTGATTTGGAGGTTGGTTTATTAATAAGCAGTAAAGCCTCAAATACTCTATCTCTCTGAGATACTTAGACAAGGACATTACAGAAACATGCACTGGATGTTTGGTACTGATATGTTTTCCCCAGGTGATCTTAGGAAAGCTTCTTGATTCATCTACATTGGGACATCTCTGAGTATTCTTTGGTATCCAGGTCAGGGTTGGTGCCTCAGCACCACATTAGGAAAAGGCTTGTGGGGCAGCAATGCTCACCTTTATCTTGGCCTTTAGGTAAAAGCTGGGTGTGAAGGTTGAAAGGAGGCCTTAGCTTGCGGGTCTACAGGTGGCCCAGAGTGTGGGACGCAATGCATAGCATTTCTGTTTCGATGCTCAGATGAAGTTTTAATCTCTCTCTGCCTCAGGTCATGATGTGCAAAAAAAAAAAAAAAAAAAAAACAAACTAAGAACTTTTCCTAGCCTTTTCATGGGAGCTGTGAACACTGTAGGCTGCTTAGGTACTATAATAATGGGAGAGGAGGAGAAGAGGGAAAAGTTTAGAGACCATGAGTATTTTCTTTCTTAAAAGAGTGTTAATCTCAATAGGATGGTCAAATTCCAATTCAGGCATATGCATTTTTAAGTTTTCTTTGGGTGAATTTTCATCTCCACAAAACTCTGGCACTTGAAACCAGACACTCCTCTCCCACCAGCCCTCCTGCTGCAATTCTCCCCCATCCTCTATGGTCTTGTTCTTTTCCCCTTCATCACCTCCCTTCTGACTAAGCTCTTGACTGTGATGTGTCCCTGCTTTTACTCCTTGAAGCAAGTCTGTTCATTATTTATTAGCTACCATACTCCTATACCATCTGTCACAACTCATTATCCATATTCAGCTTGTCAAATTGACCTTTTAAGGCCTTTCTCTGGAATCCTAATGTGTAGTCTGCCCCTCCTTATATAGCTTTGTGCTGCTAAGCCATTGCTTTCCAACTCCTACTGTTAAACCTTCCTCTTTCTATCTCACGAACACCCAATTTGCTAGTCTGTGTCCTTAACTTCAGAAAAGCTGTTTATTCTGTTTGGCTGATGCTTGTTCCTTGTTTCATCTGCTACACTTTCACTGTGCCAGCTTGCTGCAGCACATACTGTCTTAGATATGACCTTTAAAGCATCTGCACCAACAGAATATCAGGCTCTAAGATAGAGTCTCCCTGTAACAATCTGGGGGACTTTCTGTCCCTTAGTTCATAACATAATATAGTGGATTACAAGTTAAATTCAGCCCACAGCCACTTTGCTGTGAAAGTCACCACCACAAAAAGTGATGGCATTTTAGTGCTCCCAGAGAAAACCCTTAGAAATCTTCCCCAGGGTGCTCAGGGTGGATTAGTATGAAAAAGTGTAATAGCAGCTATTTGGGTTCATACCATGTCCAGCTCTGGCCCCAGATTCATGAGCTATTTGCAAATGCCTTATCCTCACACGTTAGAGCTTCTCTTCACAGAAAAATAGCAAAGTAATGCAGGACTCCAGGCTGAAATTACACAGGAGGTATTTTGTCATGGTGAAACAAAACATGCATAGTATGCACCTCAGAAATACATAAAAACCACCACAGATCAATAGAGATTATCCAGAAACCATAAGATGACTTAAGTTCAATAGACTCTGTAGCAGAGAATTTTGAACTGTTATGTTTTCTCTGTTAAATAATTAATCTGATCTGCTGGTAACACACTAAATTGCTTCAGCTCTGTTTTCCCTGTGTTTCTCAGTGTACCAGGGCTGCATCAGCACCAATCTGCTTCAAATCTACAGCATGGGAAAAGTGAATAAATGAGTCCTATCCCAGAGACCCCAGCAGAATGTTAGAGCAAATCAATGATTTTTACACTGAACAGAGGACTTTTTACCCTACGTGTCCTACCTGTGCTGTGGGGGAGCGGTCATTAAGTGCCCTCTGTACTGCTGAAAGCCAATTCTTTGAACCAGATGATTTCAAGGAAATAACTTTCAAGTATCTTGCTCTTCTTTTCACTTACAGGTACTAATACAGAATGTGTAGCACAGATAGCTTGCTTAATTAGCTCCATGGAGAGTTTTTGAACCCGTGTTACATATCTATCAGATATTTTCTTAATAAAGAAAAAAAAGTCACAGGATAAACTTGTTTTTATCCTTGTTTTCATTTAATCAGTGCTATCCTCTGAAGCCACAACAGTAGACACCTCTTTGTCCAGAGTTCAAAGCAAGCTCTTTTGAAAGTAGGCTTTGCTGCAGACTGTTTTTGTAATCTCTTGTTGCCTAGAATGTTGCCCAGTTAGTCTCCTGTGAGTATTTTCAGCCACAGTTGATTGTTGTAGCCATTAGCACAAAACTTTACACCAGAAAACCATATATCTACTTGTCCACACATAAACGTGCTGTCTTTGTTGGCAAAGTAGCTCCTTCTGCTTCCAGCTACCATGTCACTGATCAAGAAAATTAGAAACTCACATATCCACCTTGATTTTTCTGACCAAGAACAGAAAAGAGAACTAAGAAATTACACGTGGAGCTCACATTCCTTCAGATGCAAGGGGTTTCCAGCCTTGGACTGTGATATAGTTTTCCCTCAAGAATGTGTGATGATTGTGGTTTCTGTTGGATATTAATCACAAGGACAAATTGTACATCCCATCTTGTGTGACTGGAGAGGGAATGGGAGGAATCAGATGGATTTATTTTCCTACTGGTGTATATAGTTCTCCCTTAGCTGTCTACAATCATACATAAACTTGCATCCCGAGGTTCTAACCTGTATTTCCAAAAACAGGACCAGATCTTCAGCTGATTAAATCACACTGATTCACTGGCCAGTGTTCAGATCTGTGAACATCTTACTGGAAGTTCTCCAGGGACTCATTTCTCATCATCACCATCTGATTAGGATATTTGATGGAAAGGCAAAGTAAAGAAAGTGCCTGATGAAGACCTGCAATTGATGTGATCTATTTTGATATAATCACCCCCTTAAAGAGCAGTCAATTTTGTTTGTTTTTTTTTTTTTTTCCCCAAGTGGTGTTCTCTACAGTCAGCTTCTTCTGAAAGTGTTTTGGAGTCCTATGCGCTGAGAATTTTCTCCCTGTTTGTCTATTATTTTGGCAGTGAAACACAGTTGCAAAAAGTCAAGCAAGAATTAGTAAGGATTAGGGCTGATCTTTAACAGAGGTGGCTTGAGATGGGTTTATAATCCTTAGATTTGAAGGCAAGAATTGTTGTTATTACTAAGCAGTGGATGTAAATTTTTTTCCCACAGTTTCTGGATTGATAATATGTCAGGGCTTCCATCCTTCCCTGGCCACTCCCCCCTTTATTCTGAGCACAGTTCAGACCATTAATCACTGTCACTGCTTCTCGACTTCTGACTTCACTTGGATTCTACCTCTCTGCACTAGAAGGACCCACATTTCCCTTTTCTAACTTAACTCACATATATATTCTCTCCAGATCTTGACGCTTTTCCCCTCTGCATGATCCTTGCCAAGAACCCAGCCTTGCCATCTGCCCAGGAAAATAATGATACTGCTCAGCTCTCTTCTGGATGTTGAATCATGTGGCTGCAGCAGCAATGTTAATGTTAGCAAAAAAAAAAAAGAATATTCAGAGCCCTGTGGAAGAAAAGCCCTTTTCTGCCTCAGTGTAGAGGTCAGATACTTCTAGTCATATGCCTATAACAGAATTACTTATGCAGAATTACCTTTACCTATGCAGAATTACTTTTCCTATATTATATTTCTCTATATTGCATTCTTTAAGATGCACCTGAGATAATGTTATATTCAACAGAGTGAAATTGGAGAGCTCCTGGTACAATCTTATTGATAAGAAAATGCCATTTTTTCAAAACCTGTTTTTTTTAGGGGAAAAACATTGTTTCAACAAATGCTTCCAATAAAAAATGGATCAAGCAGCTGACATGCTGGCATTTCTTAAATTAAATGTTGTTTTTTCAGTTTGAAACAGCTCTCTGTGGACTTCTTGTGTGTGTGTGTCGATGAAAAGGAGCAAATATTTAATAGTATAAGATTAAACGTTTTAAAAGACCTGATCTGAAAGTGGTTTTGTGAATCATGGGGTTGCAGACTAACTTTTTTAGATTTGGTGTTGTTGTTGTTTTAATTATTTGTACTTGATGGAAAGAGGGAAAATTTCAAAACTCTCCTGAGGGGAAAGAGTAGTTTTCTTAGTTAAAAAAAGGCTAGACTACAGGAGTTCAGTGAAAACCTGACAAGGATGCTGGGCAAAGCACTTCTTCTGGGCCTCAGCTATGAAGGAGGGAGCACAGGGACCTTTCCTCCGATTTCTGGTTTATTTAGGCTTTGGGGGGCACAAATTGCCATTTGTTCATATAGCCACAGCTGCTAGGGGTTTGAGCAACCAATCTGCACTTCATACCAGGGGAAGGCTGTGCTGTTCTGATGTGCAGTCTGGAGGGACACAAAAATGCCAAGGAGCCAAGGGACAGACCCAAGGATGCTGAGTGTAGAGCACAGAGCTGTGTCCCAAGCAATGCAACACTCCACCTCCATCTAGCAACATGGTGATCAGATGTTGCTGCTGTACTCTGTCTAACACTATTTGTTTCAGGCTGGCTGCCTGAAATCCACGATCCCCTGGGAGCTGTGAGTTGTTAAGCAACTCAGAAATCTGGTCCTTCATGTGTACAAATGGATCCATTAATTGCATCCTCATTAAGAGTCTGAGATTGGAACTACACAAAAAAAACCTATTTGCACCATTTGCTTTCTCCTTTCAGTGAGGAAAATTTCCTCTCAGGATATATGTTACAGTCAGCTTTATGACTGAAGAATGTCCTTATGGTCACTCTAGGATCTTGGGCATCTTCCCATTGCTGCCATCAGAAAGCAGCTCTGGGGGTGAGGATGTTTTGCTAGGGTTGTCCTTCAGGCAGACTATTAAACTGCTCTGCCATCTGTTTTACAGCGACTTTTCTGGTGAATGCTTAAGATCCCTTGAAAGCATTTTTCTAGTGTTCCCGCACCGCTCCTTATCCTTAGCATTTGTATAACCTCTCCCTTCAGATGTTGACTGAGAGTTTTCCCTTTCTGAACATGCAAAGGCAGAGAAAAGGATCTGGCTGTCAGCTCCTAGCCTTGGCTCTCTCCCTGCCCTGTTCAGACATGGCTCCCTTCAGCTCCACCTCCTACCAAGTAACAACCTTACTCTCTTCACTTTTCCTAGAAACCCCTTCATGCTCCAAGGTTCAATATATTTCATAAGTAATCGCCTCTCTAGAACTGTCCTGCTCACTAATATGCTATAAGGTCTGTTTTTTGTAGAGCTTAGATCTTTAAAAAGCCCTGGTCTCTCTTCTCTAGTGCCGGATAAAAGAAACTCACTCTTCTCTGCACGCATCCATCCCATCCCATCCCACTCCATTCCCCCAAGCTCTGCTGCCCTTCAGCCCACAGTTTATCACCTGAACAAGCCAGGAACTTCCCTTAGATTCTCTTTAACAAGGGAAAATGCTGGTGTTAAGCTGCTCTTCTAAAAGATCCCTTTTTCTAGAGTAGATACTCTTTCTATTATGATTATAGCCAAGACTTTAGGTTACTATTTTAAGTTACAGAGCAAAAATGACTGAATTCCTGGATGTATATGCAACACATGAGCTGACTAAAGGGCTAAGGAGTGCAAGAAAACTGCAAGGTGAATAGCATTTATTGAAGAGTTGCTGTTAAAAAAATTAAGAGTGTGTAAGTTACAGGACTAAGTGAATGGTGCTTGCTATCATCAGGATAACTGACAAGATAGACTGTTTGGTGAGGAAATTAGTTTAAAGTAAATATGAAGCAGAATATAGAGGAAAAGCTACAGTGCAAAAATTACTTAGAGAGGAAGCAAAAAGCAAGGTAGTGTTTCAGAAAGAAGTACTGTGCTATGGAGAATTGCAAGCAAGGAAAGGAACTATATTGCCAGGTACTTCAGGATTGCTGTGTCCAAAGCTCAGCTTAATGGGCTATTTTGGGGAGACCCGGAATGAGGCTTTCCTGCCTCTGCTCCTCCCTCCCCTGCAGACTCTTTTTTATGAAGCTTTAACATTTGTTGTGTGCTTAAACCTCACTTGCACGTCTCAGAATGATAGCTGTGGGTTTGAAAGGACCCAAGGTTGTAATAGGCTCAACATGATGTGTATATTTGTCTCAAGCTCTCATGCATCACTGTGAAGGATAATTATAGCAATCCAAGCCTGCAATCACTATGAGAAGTCATGATTTCACATCTAAATGCTAAATGGGGCTGCTAATAGGAGTGAGTGGAGCTCAGCTTGAGCGAAAGGGTGTTAGAGAATCAGGTCTAAGAGTGAATCAGCCTGTGCGTATGTGGCAATGAAAGGAAAGAAGTAGTGTGAGGTATCAAAATAAAGCATTCGAGAGTCCTTAGTTACAACCTGTCTCTGGACACTGCCCCTTCTCATGGAGTCAGCCCAGAAAATATCCATCCTACAAACTGAAAGGGAATCCAGTGACTATTATTTGCCACCAGCTTTTTTCTGAATTACACTTTCTTTCTGACACAGGTGGCTGTCACTGGTCTGTAAAATTCATCAGCTCACGCCATTATTTCCTATGCTGCCCAAGATGTAAGTGATCCCATACAGTAAATAACAACCTTTGTATACCAGTGAAAGTGCACAGATGCTTCAACAGGTCTTCTAAGTCTGTGATCTTCTTTGGTCCTGTTATTGTGGGAGGCAAAGAGCCCAGCTTCCAACCTAGGCAGATTTTTAATAGAGAATGAAAATATTTCCAGCACTCACTTCTGCAAAATATGCTTTTACCTTTTGAAATGTAGGTGTAAGGCTAGGGTAGGGTCTGTGGAGACCTAGAATGTGTTCAGTTCCACTGTTGATCATTAGTGTTATTATTACTTCTTTTCCTATGATGAGTTTTCAGTATGCTTCTGTAGCAATCAGAAAGGGACAAATATGGTGAGGTCACTGCACTTCCTGCTCTGATCTCTGATGTGTGAAATCATTTTGAAACAACCTGCCAACACATGGTATTTAAAGACTTCCACGGCAAGGCCCAATGTTCCTTAGCACATATTGTTCTTTTTTCTTTCTTTCTTTTTTTTTTTTTTTTTTTCCTTTCTTTAAAGGTTCTTGCCTCTACTTTTCAAAAGAAAATATGTCTCTGTGGAGCTACATTTTTACTGCCTTGGAGAACATAATGTTCAGTCATGACAAAGATCTTTGTCTAATCAAGAAAGTTACTTCAAGACTGGGAAGTTATGAGCCTCAAAAAGTATTCTTGGATTTTTTAACCATTAGTGGTGAGACTCCAGCATTAAAACAAGAGCTGTAGAACCCTCTTAAGTGCTTCTGATAGCTGTCAGATGTATTCATTCCCCTGCACATCAACCACCTCCACTGTGGATGCAAATACTTCTCTTTACTGCTACCTTACTGTAATCTCTTGATCTTTCCAACCTGATCAGAATGTCTTTGGGATTTTTTTTTTTTTTTTTTTTTTTACTTTATTGATTGCTGCTTTTCTGCTCTGGAAGAATGTTCTGGTGCCTTTTTAACTTCATCCAAAATGTGTTGTGTGATTCAGCACAAAAATAGGTGTCCTGGCTTCAGTTGGGGTTAATTATCACCAGCAGCTGCTGGCCCAAGCAGCTGGGAGAGGCTGTAGCCAGGATAAACAACCAAACAAGCCAATGGGATGGTGAATACCATACTGATGTCATGCCTGCTATATAAAGGGAGGGTTGAGGGGGCTGCTTCTTTTCAACTGTTTCTGAGGTGTGGCTTCAGGTTGCAGATGGAGCAAGCAAAGTGATGTCTCAGGCACAGGTAGAGTCTCATAGTCTCTATCACTCGCTTTGTATACTATTTCATTAGTGCCATTGTTAGTACTGTTGTTTTATTCTCTCTTTGGGTTGTTTTATTAAACTGTCCCTATTTCAACCCTCAGGGTCTCACCTTTTTCTTCCTCCTGATTCTTCTTCCCACCTCATAGCAGGGATGGGGGG